>JAVGWX010000019.1:50194823-50384823 GCA_036924085.1 Ariolimax columbianus
TGACGCGACCACTAGGCCTAGTCGCTCCGCTAGAAAACCATGGAAACCACAACAACGTATCGATACTGTGTTTACAATATCGACACAACTGTTAGTTTCCAATTTAAACGTAGTTCTTTCATCTAAACAAACAAAATAAACAGATCTACTTGATAAAGATCTTGCCCAACAATCTACTTCACCTTTCGCAAAAGTCAGCTTGCTCCAAACGGCGTATTCAAAATTAAAACTGTTCAAAAGCCATTTGTAATTGAACATACGATACTTTAACCGGCAAAATATCGTGTATATATGAGTGATGTATTCAGCAGTAAAAAAAATGGCTGTCAGGAGTGTTTCCGTTAAAAAAAAGTTTTTTCTTCCTGAACACCGTTTTTGAATGGAACGGCGAGTCTAGACATTCTTGACAAATGCGTGCGAAAGGTTAAAGAAAGACGAAAGTTCATTCTTCAGCCGCTAGAAACTGAATCACCGCTCGCTGATCAACTCTGGACGGATTGTGTATCACACCTGCCATTTTTTCAGTGGTCTACTGAGAAAGGAATCTATGAGCCGGAGGATAATAAAATTTTGGAAACTTGACGGTTGATATGTGCTGTTTACACCAGAAGTGACATCATGCACATGTTCACTTGTTGCAGTTTGGTTCGGTTTCATTTGAACATGCCGTGTACTTAGCCATCTGCATCTCCGAGTGTTATTGTCAATAAAAATAAATAGAGCCAGCAAGACAAATAATCTTATTTTATGATTGCCTTCCAGGCCCATGTCCGAGCAATGTTTGCCAGGAAACTCTACACAGATTTGCTTCGACAGCACAAGGCGATCATCTTGCAGAAGAACATCCGAGTATTTGTGCAGCGACGCAAGTTTAAACGTGTCATGAGAGGTATCGTATTGGTACAAAGTCACTACAGGAGACGCAAGGCTCGGCTACAGTTCAAGATACTCAAAGTAGGTCATGATTTGTAGTGGGAGATACTGAAAGTAGGTCATGTTTTGTGGTGGGAGATACTGAAAGTAGGTCATGTTTTGTGGTGGGAGATGCTGAAAGTAGGTCATGTTTTGTAGTGGGAGATACTGAAACTAGGTCATGTTTTGTAGTTGGAGATACTGAAAGTAGGTCATGTTTTGTAGTTGGAGATACTGAAAGTAGGTCATGTTTTGTAGTTGGAGATACTGAAAGTAGGTCATGTTGTGTAGTGAGATATACTGGAAGTAGGTCATGTTTTGTAGTTGGAGATACTGAAAGTAGGTCATGTTTTGTAGTTGGAGATACTGAAAGTAGGTCATGTTTTGTAGTTGGAGATACTGAAAGTAGGTCATGTTGTGTAGTGAGATATACTGGAAGTAGGTCATGTTTTGTAGTTGGAGATACTGAAAGTAGGTCATGTTTTGTAGTTGGAGATACTGAAAGTAGGTCATGTTTTGTAGTTGGAGATACTGAAAGTAGGTCATGTTGTGTAGTGAGATATACTGGAAGTAGGTCATGTTTTGTAGTTGGAGATACTGAAAGTAGGTCATGTTTTGTAGTTGGAGATACTGAAAGTAGGTCATGTTTTGTAGTTGGAGATACTGAAAGTAGGTCATGTTTTGTAGTTGGAGATACTGAAAGTAGGTCATGTTGTGTAGTGAGATATACTGGAAGTAGGTCATGTTTTGTAGTGGTAGATACTGAAATGAGGTCATGTATTGTAGTGAAGGTTATGCAGAATATGTCATGATATATTGTGCGAGGTACTGAAAGTAGGTCATGGTTTGGTATGTAAGGTTACTGAAAGCTAGTCATGGTTTGGTGTGTAGGGTTACTGAAAGTAGGTCATGGTTTGGTGTGTAGTAGGGTTACTGAAAGTAGGTCATGGTTTGGTGTGTAGGGTTACTGAAAGTTGGTCATGGTTTGGTGTGTAGGGTTACTGAAAGTAGGTCATTGTTTGGTGTGTAGGGTTACTGAAAGTAGGTCATGGTTTTGTGTGTAGGTTACTGAAAGTAAGTCATGGTTTGCTGTGGAAGGTACTGATAGTAGGTCATTGTTTGCTGTTGGAGGTACTGAAAGTATGCCATTGTTTGCTGCGAGAGGTACTGAAAGTAAGTCATTATTTGCCATGAGAGGTACTGAAAGTAGGCCATTTTTTGCTGCGAGAGGTACTGAAAGTAGGTCATTATTTGCTGCAGGAGGTACTGAAAGTAGGTCATTGTTTGCTGTGGAAGGTACTGATAGTAGATCATTGTTTGCTGTGGGAGGTACTGATAGTAGATCATTGTTTGCTGTGGGAGGTACTGATAGTAGATCATTGTTTGCTGTGGAAGGTACTGATAGTAGATCATTGTTTGCTGTGGGAGGTACTGAAAGTAGGTCATTATTTGCTGCAGGAGGTACTGAAAGTAGGTCATTGTTTGCTGTGGGAGGTACTGATAGTAGATCATTGTTTGCTGTGGGAGTTACTGATAGTAGATCATTGTTTGCTGTGGAAGGTACTGATAGTAGATCATTGTTTGCTGTGGGAGGTACTGAAAGTAGGTCATGTTTTCTGTTGTAACCTGAACATTCTTATCGTATCCATATGAATATTAACCTCCTTGCAGGTGGAAGCAAAGTCTGTGGACCATATAAAACAGGTTAACAAAGGATTGGAGAACAAGATCATTGAGCTGCAGCAGCGATTGGACGAAAAGGTTAGCCCAGTGAACGAATGATTAGCGAAAATGAGTCAGTTGTCCATAGGAATGCATTTGTTCTGCATCAGGATTATTTTACTTACTTACAGACACCAAACATTTGGTATACGATTCAGTTTACGCACGTTGTATTAAGTCGGTTGCTGTAGTTGCAAGAGATGCTCTCACCTCCTGAGACATGAAGACATTAACCCTGGCTACCCAGTCCGTAGAGTTCAATTCCTCCTGTGCTCCTAGAGAAAATACGTACAATGTAGACATTTGAGTAAAGTGATTTACTACAAAACTATATGCTCTAATTTAGTTATTCTATCTAAAATATCTGGGCTCCAGAATTGACAAAGATGGTGACTGCTCGAAAGAAATCAGAAGACTAGCTATGGCAATGCAGAGACTGAACAGCCTGAAGAAATTATGGCAGAGTACCAACAAAATGATAAAAGTAAAAGTCCTGAGAGCCTGTGTTTTTCCTGTGGCAGCTTATGGCTGTGAAGCATGGACGATTACTAAAACTTCCAGACAAAGAATCGAATCCTTTGAGTCAAAATGTTACAGAAAGATCCTCAGAATACCCTGGACAGAGACAAAGACAAATGTAGACATTCGGCAAGAGTTGAGCATAGAGGAGAACTGGTTTATCAATTCCATTTTGGCTAGAAAATGCAAATACTTTGGTCACACAAGAGACACAACGGTCTTGAGAGAACGGTGATGGAAGGTATGGTGCCAGGCAAAAGAGGAAGGGGTAGACCAAGAAGACGATGGCACCAAGATATCCAGGAATGCCTGAGTATGACTGTGGCGGAGGCTGGAATTTTGATAAGGGAACGAGTTTCTTTCAGACAGACTGTGATGGGAGCGACGTTCTATAAAGTACATGCTACATGATGATCTAAAATTAACTGATCTGCTATCCTCCATTGTTCCTGCTTCAGTAGAGTAGAATATTAGAATATATCCATAAAATTGACTTGATACATGATGTTGGATCTTCTCTCCTACAGAGGGTGGTAAACTGATGTGCGAGTCCATCTTAACCTTTAGCACGCCATGGTCGAGTGCTAGCCGATACACTAGGCCTACAAAAACGGTGTACGGAAAAATTTTTTTTTTTTTTATACGGAGTCACTCCCAACAGCCATTTTTTACTGCTGAATACATGCTCCATATATACACGATCTTTTGCCGGTTAAAGTATCGTATGTTCGATTACAAATGGCTTTTGAACAGTTTTAATTTTGTATACGCCGTTTGGAGCAAGCCGACTTTTTGCGAAAGGGGAAGTAGGTTGTTGGGAAAGATCTTTATCGAGTAGATTTTTTTATTTTGTTAGTTTAAATGAAAGAACTACGTTTGAATTGGAAACTAACAGTTATGTCAATATTGTAAACACAGTATCGATACGTTGTTATGGTTTCCATGGTTTTCTATCGAAGCGACTAGGCCTAGTGGTCGAGCCCAAATATTTTCTGAGATTTTCATAAATTTTCAACTTTATCTTTTTGTATCTCAAAAACTAACAAACACACAACAACAACAATAACACCCACATGTTTGTTATCCTATTGTGTGTCTACACGCCAGAAAATCATATTTATTGACAAACAAACATAAAAATTAAAAATTTTTTAAAACGACTATCATAGTGACTAATTAAGAAAATTAATAAGGTCACATTTTTTTCAAAAAGAATCTGGCGTGCTAAAGGTTAATAGACTCACACTAGAGCAAAGTAGACCCGCAGCCTGTTATGCGCCATCTATGCTGCTCTTAACAAACCACCTAACCATGGCCAGTGTTATGCCATGTCACACAGTCGTCTTTTACGACATGCTCTCTTAACTTAACATCTTAACTTAACGTCTTTATACTGGTTTGTTGTTTGCGAATGCCCACAATGAGTAGGTTGAGTAGGTTTACTCTTTTGTGCGCCCTGAAAAGAAGAATTAAGTGGCGGGTTGCAGTAGCTTTCCTCACATCCTGAGAGTGCTGATGAAGGTGGACCGGGGTCCTCCAGGCGGTTGGGCTATTCTTGGCTTCATCTGCATGTCACTCACTACTATGGGGATCTTATACTGGTTTAGAAGACTCTGCAGAGTCTGTATACGACCAGTTTCATTTACATTTCCTTGCTCTAAAAGCTATGCACATCCAATCTATTCTTAAATGCATTAATTGTTCCTGCCTCCACTACTTCCTGTGGCCATGCATTCCAAGCATTCACCACTCTGTGGGGCAGGGGTGCTATTCTTGTCCTTGTCATACACATAGACCCCGGCAGACCACTAGGTTAGTAGTAAGGATTGAACATAATTGATTTGAAAGTGTATGATTGTAGAAAAATATTATTAACATAAGTATCTTGTATGGTGATGATGCATATTAATGAAAGTATCCTGTATGATAAAGATACATATTAATGAAAGTATCTTGTATGATAAGGATACATATTAATGAAAGTATCTTGTATGATAAGGATACATATTAATGAAAGTATCTTGTATGATAAGGATACATATTAATGAAAGTATCTTGTATGATAAGGATACATATTAATGAAAGTATCTTGTATGATAAGGATACATATTAATGAAAGTTGACATGTCCTCTCTATCTCAGTCCAAGCAGGCTATACAGGCCATCAAGGTGGAAGCTGAGGTGTTTAAGATGAAGGAAGAGATTGATAGACTGAAAGGCACAGAGGAGGTAGCCAAAGTTTCATCGAATAAAGTGCTTGACATGGAGGTAAGAACTGCTGGTTTTTCTTTTTGTTTAGACAAACAATGAACCAGCTGCCTGAACCTTGTAGATCATTCTACCCAAACTTTGAACCAACTGCCTGAACCTTGTAGATCATTCTACCCAAACTTTGAACCAACTGCCTGAACCTTGTAGATCATTCTACCCAAACTTTGAACCAACTGCCTGAACCTTGCAGATCATTCTACCCAAACTTTGAACCAACTGCCTGAACCTTGCAGATCATTCTACCCAAACTTTGAACCAACTGCCTGAACCTTGTAGATCATTCTACCCAAACTTTGAACCAACTGCCTGAACCTTGCAAATCACTCTACTCAAACTTTGAACCAACTGCCTGAACCTTGTAGATAATTCTACCCAAACTTTGAACCAACTGCCTGAACCTTGTAGATAATTCTACCCAAACTTTGAACCAACTGCCTGAACCTTGTAGATCATTCTACCCAAACTTTGAACCAACTGCCTGAACCTTGTAGATCATTCTACCCAAACTTTGAACCAACTGCCTGAACCTTGTAGATCATTCTACCCAAACTTTGAACCAACTGTCTGAACTTTGTAGATCATTCTGCGCAACTTCAATGCAAAGATCCCAGCTTCTTCTTCTTCTTCTTCTTCTTCTTCGATTATCTGATCCCTGCTGAGCTTCACTAATGAGACTGTGCTTTTTGGGTCTTCACCAGATCCCGACAGTATTTTGACTATGGTCACTTCCCCGGGCCAGACTGCCTCTCTTTGATCCGTATAAGTGAGGCATTCCTGCAGGATACATTCTGGTGTTTGCTTTAGTGCTCCGTAGTTGCATGTTTCAGTGTCTAAGACCCATTCTGTGGAAGTGGACCTTGAGTCTGCAATATCCCGTTCTAATGTATATCTTTGTCTGCCCATCTCTGTTTGTCTATGCTGTAATTTTCTGGTTTTTCATTCTTTGTGCTGGTCTCTCCATTCTGTCTTCATGGATCATTTTATGAGTGTCTTTGCTTCTTTATAGCTCTGTCAATGGCGGTCATTCATGCATGTCCTTGATTTCCGTTATGCATTTTCCATTATATAATATCCGTTCATCACAGGGGAAATTTTGGCGCCGCTGTGAAAGCTACTGAGTTTGTTCTCTGTTGTCTGCAATTTCAGTAACGAAGGGACGAACCACATATGGATGTACCCAGGTGTAATGAAATCGGTTCTGTAAGCCATCTTCCTTTATTTTCTGTGCAAGCCTTTTGATCATACTAGATCTGTAGTGCCTGTCGGCCCAGTGCATCTGACTTCGGCATGCTTTTTATGAAAGGGCTTGTTTCCTCCTGCATTTTCTAAGGGTTTGCTTCCCCGGGGTAACGGCCGGTGCTGTGATGGGGATTGAACCCAGCACCTTCGGTTGTAAGCCGTGTCACTTAACCACAAGCCCACGTCCACACCTGAGCTATGATCTGAGCCACCTTCTAATTTCCCTTATTATATTTTCAAGATAGAAGAAGCCCTTGACATTTTCCAGTACTTCTTCGTTCGTTCTCAATCTCCCACTATTAAACCCTGAAAGGGTAAGTAGCAGAATGCAGTCCAGAGAACGGAATGCGTTGTGTCGTAGTTTACAGCTTGGCTGCGATATTTGCACCTTTCGGTCCAACACTCCGACTTCAGCAAGCATTTTTTGAGCACCGGGTTAACATTCCCTCTTCGATCCCTTCTCCTTAGCCATTCTGCCCTGCTGCAGCCTGTTATCCAGGATCACCGCGTGGATGTGTAGAAGGGTCTTGGCAGCTTTGGTTTGCTGGCCCTGATGCTAGCAGTCAGCTATGGGTCGCTGACCACTGCATCTTGATCCCTTCCAGTACTTGATCGTCAATATTTATGTAGAATTGTTGGTTGCTTGGGTATTGATCCAACGGCCTATGGGCTCCTGCTCTTTGACCCAATGCCATATAGTGGTATCTGCAAGTGTTTGTAAGCTGTTGTTTAGTTCCGTACAAAGTTTTCCATTTGTCTGGTCTCGGAGGAAGAAACTCTTTCCTAACACTGGCAAGGGCCTGACATTAAAAAAGGCAGTGTTCAACAGCTTCATAGGGATGTGTGCACAGCCGGCACTCTGGAGTATGTTCTGGTTGGATTCTGTTCAAGTGACTGCAGCAGGAGTCAGCTCTGATGACCTAACCCATGACCTATCAGACCTAACACTATGCTACAGTATAACTTAGTAGATGAGGTACTATATAATGAGGATTTTATTCTTAAAACTTATCTGTAGAAATGTGTCTCCTAATGGACAATACGAATGCACCCTCTGTGGTTAGGAAGGAACCAGCACCGTGCTGAACAGACCTGGGAAAAGATAACCTGCATTTGACGTACCATGAGATTCAAGGCCAATCATAAAGGCACAGTAGCCCAGTATGGGACGATCCAATTGTCTGGAACTTTTGGTCACAGTTCTAGAGCCTAAGAGAACTCAGCCTAACCAGTAGACAATTGGTGGCGGGGTAGTGAACCCTACCGTGGCTTCCGCAACTTGGAGCATTGCTAATGCACCCCCTCAATTACTTAATGTCAGGACAGTGCATTGTTGGCTTCTGCTTGGGGTAGGAAGAACATCCACAGACAAACCAGCCTGACAATGCCAAAATATGGGAAGTAAAAAAATTTATGTAGAATAGGTCTAGAGTCTCCTTGCTAATATTCATAGTTTTTGACTGTCTTTATTTATTTATCTAAACAAATTAGTTTATCGTTAAAACAATGCCTAACCTTGATGCCTATTGCTCATAGGAGGAGATTGCTCGTCTTCTGGCTGAGCTGAAAAAGGTAAAGGGAGAGAAGCAGGATCTGCTGGCGGAGAAGGAGGAAATGAGGCTACAACATGATGAGGTCAGTTTTTGAAAATATTAATTGATGTAAAAGTTGATTTAAGAGTTTAGCCACCCCCATGTCCTCTCCAGTCTGAATTGACTTCTTCTAGCCAGAACCATACCAAACCCTTAATAGTCTGACTTAACCTTCAGGACACTACGGTCAACACATTATTGACCAACTCGGGATACAAAAATGTTGTTGTTGTTGCACGGAGACCCTACCCATAGCCATTTTATTTTATGCTGAATACGTCCCCCATATATACACGATATTTTGCCGGTTAAAGTATCGTATGTTAGATTACAAATGGATTTTGAACAATTTTAATTTGTATACACCGTTTGGAGCAAGCCGACTTTTTGCAAAAGGTGGAGTAGGTTGTTGGGAAATATTTTTATCGAGTGGATCTGTTTATTTTGTTTGTTCAGATGAAAGATCTACGTTTAAATTGTAAACTAACAGTTGTGTCGATATTGTAAACACAGTATCGATACATTCTTGTGGTTTCCATGGTTTTCTATCGAAGCGACTAGGCCTAGTGGTCGAGTCCAAATTTTTTCCGGAGATTTTCATAAATTTTCAACTTCATCTTTTTGAATCTCAAAAACTAACAAACACACAACAACAACAATAACACCCACATGTTCGTAATGCTATTGTGTATCTACACGCCAGAAAATCATATTTATTGACAAACAAACATAAAATTTAAAAAAATTTTCTAAGACGACTACCATAGTAAGAAATTATGAAAATTAATTAGGTCAAATTTTTTCAAAAAACTGCTGGCGTGCTGAAGGTTAAATGAAGCCCCAGCAAAAACGCAGGAAAATAAGACATATATATAGTATATATATATATATATATGTGTGTGTGTGTGTGTATATATGTATACTAGATAGTGCCGACAGGGGAAGACAATGTCGGTACCTACTTTAATACTGAGATACTGAAAGCAATGACAGATCTTTTCTGTGATCGGAAGTCTCTGAGATCAAATGATGCTGCTTTGTCTTTAGCAGCGGTATGGGAAAGTGGTCGTGGGGGTGGATGGTAGGTACATGTCTATAGGAAGGAGTTAACCTTACGCACGCTACATAATTTATGAAAAAAATGTGACCTAATTAATTTTCTTAATTAGTCGCCGTGGTAGTCGTCTTTCAAAATTTGTAACTTTTATGTTTGTTTGTCAATAAATATGATTTTCCGGCGTGTAGATACACAATAGCATAACGAACATGTGGGTGTTATTGTTTTTGTTGTATGTTTGTTAGTTTTTGAGATTTAAAAAGATTAAGTTGAAAATTTATGAAAATCTCGGGAAAAATTTGGACTCGACCACTAGGCCTAGTCGCTTCGATAGAAAACCATGGAAACCACAACAACGTATCGATACTGTGTTTACAATATCGCCACAACTGTTAGTTTCCAATTCAAACGTAGTTCTTTCATTTAAACAAACAAAATAAACAGATCTACGCGATAAAAATCTTTCTCAACAACCTACTTCCCCTTTCGCAAAAAGTCGGCTTGCTCCAAACGGCGTATACAAAATTAAAACTGTTCAAAAGCCATTTGTAATCGCACATACGATACTTTAACCGGCAAAATATCGTGTATATATGGAGGACGTACTCAGCAGTAAAAAATCGCTGTCAGGAGTGACTCCGTTCAAAAAAAAAAAAATTTTTCCGCACACCGTTTTTGCAGGCCGAGCTGGTTAGAAGAGATCGGACATTGGAGTGCTACAGGTTAAGTATAAATCAGCAAGTAACACTTCTGTGCTTGTAGCTGTTGTGCACGTTTCCACGTATAAGAGTTTACATTTGTAAAAGATTTTCTAAGTATAAAGTAGTTTGCCGTTGCTTTCTGTACGTGGTTCATTATATATGTAAAACAAAATCTCAGAATGTTATTTTTTTAAGTATGTTATAGATCTGGCTCTCTGGTATTACCTTTTACCATAATCTGGCCCTCGGCCAACCTTAGCTTGGCCACAACTGAACTAAGCTATTGTGGAGCGTTTAGCCTAGGTGATTGTGAGCTGGCTTGCTAAGGCTGGGATTACAGCATGCCAGGGTTTGAGATCATGGAGGGACAGAAAAACATTGGGGTGTTTTCCTACCTGGTACGATTACTCCTCCAGTCGACCCAGCTGTAAATGCGTACCTGACGTTGGGGAAGGTTTACACAGCAAGGAATAGAACTAGCCACTCCACCTCACATAGACTGCGGCTTAGTACATGAAGAGCTATCTTCAACCCCGACGGTAATTGTTGCCATGGGACTGACCTTCACCTTTACCTAAGCTATTAAAAACAATTTTCTTTGAAGATCAACTTTTCTCCCTCTTCTGTATTTTTGCACCTACTGTCTCTTTACATCCAACTTCAGCACACATTAAAAAAAACTGGTTTACTTACCACCTGGATACAACCCTTGGTGTCTCGAGGATCTGAACTCGTAAAGTTTTGTCTGTGAGCAGTATCACCAACTGTTTTGCGATGACGACACCCCCCCACCACCCCCACCCCCAAGCTCAAATGTTCATCCATTTAAAGTCATTCCGAAGGACGTAAGAAGTCAACAACCTTCGTAAGAATCACAATTTTATTTCCCATATTTAATGATTGCAATGAATGATTGTCCAAGATCCCGAACACACAACTCATGGTCGTGTTAAATATCTTCAGATTATTGGCAACATGATTGAAGAGAAGATGGCTCTGAAAGAGGAACTGGAGAAAGCCAGAGCATCTATGAAACAACAGGATGAGGAGACGGACGGTAGGTTCTGATTGTGTTCGTTGTCACTTAGTGGTTAGTTGCGTTTTATTTTGTAGCAGCAAGCCGTGTCATTCTGAGGTTGCTCGCCTTGGCCGTTGACATTGTTCTCTTTTTTTTGTTTTTTGTTTTTGTTGCGTTTGCCTTATTTCTCTAATCCTCAAGGCGGCGTGCGTTGAACTGTGGTTTTGATTTTTTGTGCCTGTCGGCCCAGTGCATCCGACTTCAGCATGCATTTTATGTAAGGGTTTGCTTCCCCAGGGTAACGGCCGGTGCTATAGCCCACGTCATCCCCTACACACATTGTTCTCTAAGTTGGAGTGTATTCTACTGTGATTTATGTCTATGACCCATAGCATCTTGACCATCATGCATTTTTTGTGGTGGTTAAGTTCCCATAAGGGTGCAACCTGGCTGGTTATTAAATTCAAATGGGGCGGGGGGGGGGGGGGGGGGCCGAAGATACAGCACAGTGAATGGGCTCTGACAGCAACCAAAGACTCATAGCTTGCTTGCTTCAGGGTCAGCGAACTAGAGCTGACCAAGACCCTATTCCATCTCCAAGCGACGACCCAGAAAACAGGCTGGACTAGTTCAGTCTGGCTAAGGGAATAGAGATCGCAGTGGGAAGGCAAACCGGTACTGGCTTGCTGAAACTGGATGTGTCGAGGGATCAAGATGATGAGCAGCACATGAGCTGCAGCGGTCAGCGACCTGCGACCCATAGCTGACTGCTAACGTCAGGGCCAGCGAACCAGACCTGCCAAGACCCTTCTACACCTCCACGCGGTGATCCTGGATAACAGGCTGCAGCAGGGCAGACTGGCTAAGAAGAAGGGATCGAAGAGGAAATGTTAACCCGGTACTAAAAAAATGCTTGCTGAAGTCAGATGTGTCGGACTGAAAGGTGCAAATATTGCAGTCAAGCTGCAAACTACGACACAACATATTCCGTTCTCTGGACTACATTCTGCTACTTAGGCTCATGTCAGAGTTTGGTAGCGGGAGACTGAGAACGAACGAAGCCTAGCCAAGCCAAGCTAAGCCCAAACCTGATGTGTCTAATTGAAAACATTTTTGGGTACCTGGTTTGCCTTTCCTCTGTGATCTCTATCCTTTATCTAAACTACATGAGTGCAGACTGTTTTCAGGGCCGCCACTTGGAAGCGGAATAGGGTCTTGATCAGCTCTGGTTCCCTGACCCTGATCAAGCAGCCAGCTATGAGTCTCCGACTGCTGTCAGCTCATTCACTGTGATGCATCTTCAACCCCGATACAATTCTAGAGTTGACATGTAGCGATAGTGTGTATATCTACTTGGCATTTCTTCTCTCCGATTATCCTAGCATGGACATCGACTATATGAATAAGTAGTGCAGTTAAACCTGTGTCGTATTTTCACGGTCTTGTGCACACGGCTCACATTGGCGTCATTCGCTCTAGCTGCAGACCGTTGGTTTTGGTGTGGCTGTGAAATGTAGACACGACTATAATGGACTAGAACACGCCGCCTGGGAGAGATGCCTAACACATCACTCACACGCTTAGTGATGTTCCATCGATCTCTTAGGGTTATGGCAAAGGCAAGACACACAATGATATATGTCACCGCTCCTCCGCTGCCTTTGTCTGTTTTTTATGTGAATATCTGTTTTTATGTGTTTACATCTGTTTTTATGCGTTCACATCTGTTATTATGTGTTCATGTCAGCTCAGGTCATCCCGTAACCGGTGAGGTCGTTGGGGCACACATGAAGACATCCTTACAACGCCACGTCACCCTTCTGTCAGATGCCGCTGCCTGTGACTCTTCTGGTCGGAGATTGGTCCATTCTTTTATGTTGTCCTCCCATCTCTTTTTGGGATAGCCTCTTTGTCATCTGCCATGCACCTTTCCGTGGAGGATTGTATTTGCAAGACCACTTGATCTCGACATGTGACCATACCAAGCGAGTTTCCTTCTTTTGACAGTTGCCGAGAGGTCCTCAAAATGTGTTCACATCTGTTTTTACATGTTCACATCTGTTTTTATGTGTTCACATCTGTTTTTATGTGTTCACATCTGTTTTTATGTGTTCACATCTGTTTTTATGTGCTCATATCTGATCTCTCTTTTTTATGTGTTCACGTGTTTTTAAGTGTTCATGTCTCTTTTTTATATGTTCATCTATACTTCCAGGATGTGTAAGTGTTTATGTATATTCACTGTTGCCCCTAATGAAGATCTGTTGAGCACAACATAATTGTTGTTCTTGTTTCTGTTCCAGCACAATATCTGAACCATATCCACCATATTTTCGTACACTTTATTTTAATCCATAGCACCGCCACACCCTCGCCTCTTTATTTGAAACAGATAATAATTTAGACTTTTCTTTTTTCGGTTACTCTCCCATGTGCCACATCGAAGAGAAGCGCAGAAGTTCGCAACTTTGTGTGTTCTCATGTACTGACCTGGCCTACTCTGCTTTTTCAGGTAATGTGAAAGGGATGCTCGAAGCTTCCAAGCTGCTTCTGATGCAGGAGTTTGAGTCGGAGCGGGCTCACCACCAGAAGCTGGTCAAGGAGCACTCTCGCCTGCAGCAACGGCTGGAGAACCTTCAGATGGAACTGCAGGTATGTGTAGGGGAGAGTAGGGTTGGTGTGGACTTGTGGGTGGGGGTTTGTGGGGTTGTGGGTGGGATGTGTGTGTTTAGGAACTACAGGTATGTGTAGGGGAGAGTAGGGTTGGTGTGGACTTGTGGGTGGGGGGTGTGGGGTTGTGGGTGGGATGTGTGTGTTTATTCTTTTCTTTGACGTTTGTCCTGAAAATGATGCTGTGACGCCGTGTTTACAGCGAAGATGTGATATCTGTGCCTTTCAGCCTGGCACATCTAGTTTCAGCTGGCTTTTTTTGGTACCGGATTTGCCTTCCCCCAGTGATCCCTATTCTGTTAGCCAGACTAGACTAGTACAGCCCATTTACAGGATCGCTGCTTGGAGGCAAAATAGAGTCTTGGTCAGCTCTGGTTTGCTGACTCTGAGGCGAGCGATCAGCTATGAGTCTGTGAATGCTGGCAGCTCATTCACTGTGCTGCGTCTTCAGCCCCGGATGGGTGTTTGTGGGTGGGATGTTTGTGGGTGGAGTGTTTGTGGATGGGATGTTTGTGGGTGGGATGTTTGTGAGTGGGATGTTTGTGGGTGGGTGTTTGTGGGTGGGGTGTTTGTGGGTGGGGTGTTTGTGGGTGGGGTGTTTGTAGGTGTGGTGTTTGTGGGTGGAGTGTTTGTGGGTGGGATGTTTGTGGATGGGATGTTTGTGGATGGGATGTTTGTGGGTGGGATGTTTGTGGGTGGGGTGTTTGTGGGTGGGGTGTTTGTGGTAGGGGGGGTGTTTGGGGTTCGGTTTGTTTTGTTTGTAGTATGAGCAGGTGATGACAAATTGCACCATTTATGATTGTTGTCACATTGATACTGTCGCAGGTTCTGACGAGCCCAACCAAAGGTCATCACCGAACTCCGTCGGACATTAGTGCCATCAGCCTGGAGTCGTATAACGATGGTGACTCTGAGAAGAAAGATGAAGTGGAGGTATGTATAGGCTATGTTCTGTTCTGTTCCTAAGAATCTACGTCACTGCACTCTGGGTATATCCATATTTACTCTCAGTAAATGGCGAAGGTTATGGATACCGATGGTTCCTGCAGCTCGTTGGTTGTGTACACTTCTATACAGTTCTCTCTTGCGTCCCAGTTCGTTCGAACCTCATTCGATATCAAAGATCTGCAGTCTGTGGATTCCTGTTTCATCTTCTTCTGCGTTCGCTCTCAATCTCCCACTACGAAGCCCCGAACAGGGTTTTGCAAGTAGCAGGATGTAGTCCAGAGAACGGATTGTGTCGCTAGTTTACAGCTTTACTGTGATATTTGCACCTTTCTGGTATCAAATTAGGATATTATTGATAATCATGAAGATGATGCTGAGGAAGATATAAATGATAATAGTGATTGTTACAATGATGATGATGATGATTGTAATGTGATTGTGACAATGATGATAGTGATTATTGTAATGTGATTGTGACAAAGATGATGATGATGATGATTGTAATGTGATTGTGACAATGATGATGATGATTGTAATGTGATTGTTACAATGATGATGGTGATGATTGTAATGTGATTGTGACAAAGATGATGATGATGATTGTAATGTGATTGTGACAAAGATGATGATGATTGTAATGTGATTGTGACAAAGATGATGGTGATGATTGTAATATGATTGTGACAAAGATGATGATGACTGAAATGCCTCCTTTTCTGTTTTCCAGGATCAGGGCTACGACACAGCACTAAGAAAGAGGGATATGAAAAAACTTGGCAATACCCCTGCCCCGGAGCCCCCCCCTAATGGAGAGGCTGCTGTAAAGGTTGTCACTTTAGTCTCTCTCCATTTCTATCTCTCTTTCTCTTTCTCTCTCACTCTATATATATAATGCATCTTGTCGTCACACCCTAGTCGTCTTGTCCTTGACTTGCCACTGACGTCGGACGGCACGAGACGAGAGGGTGAGAATAAAAAGTAGCGCAGTTAATCCTTACTAAAAATAGCTCTAGCAAAATAAATTATGCCATCATCGTTTACGATGGACGGCGGCCTTTGCCTTTTTAAAAAATATAAATCTGGCAAAGATGGCGCCGTAACTGGCTGCGAGTCTACATTTCTCTACTGTTTTGGATCATTATGGATGCCGCCAGACCACGGATTTGCCTGGAATTCACACTAGTCGACGACTTACACTTGTATTCACGGATATGTGGAGTTGTTTTCCGTCTGGACTTGTTATTTAGTTCTTTTTTTTGTGATTTCTTCCATCCGTTTATCCTGGTCTGGACGCCGGCTGAATGGCGCCACGCTTAAACAGTTATACCTGTGTCGTATCTCACGGGTTAGTTCTGCCGGTTCACCTTCACGAATTTGGCGTGTGGGAATTTTAGATGCTACTATGATGAACTGAATACAGCTGGGGAGAGATGCCAGACTCACTCACACGCTGAGTGTTGTCCATACAACCTCTTGTGGTTATCGAAAAGGCACGACAAACTGCGTTAGATGCCATCCCACCTTTCTACCCTGCGGGTTACATGTTTACGGAAAGGCTTCGGTGGTAACCCTGAGGCAAAATCTGCATCCTATGCTATCTCCAGTCGTCTCGATGAATGTCTTGCCACTGGCAAAAGGTAGCTTAGGCTCTGTGAGTGAGGTTGACAAAAGGCGCAGTTTCTTCCTCACTTTAATCCAAATCACCGCGCAGGTCACCCATTTCAGCAGACACAGCAAGAGATACGACTGTCCACATGGCTGAACAAAGAGAGTGGTCTTCATCACTTGTGATGGACAAACTATCATATAATATATATAAATCTTTTTATCTCTCCATTTTTATCTCTCTATAAATCTCTATGTCTCTCTCTATCTCCCTCTATCTCTCTCCTAAGCTATACTCCACGACAAAAGACTGGCGTCTCACAAACCTCATTAACTGTATCCTGTAGAATAGGCGATTCAACGTCACTTTGGGGGGTAAAAAAAGTTGATTGCGAACCAAAAACATTGACTTGCACAAGGAAGTATCCTGGCACCTGTGCTATATAATATATACACAAACAATCAACCTATAGATACAGCGGTGACAAAATTCATATATGCCGATGATACAGCAGTAGCTGCCTAGGGAACGGGCTTCGAAGAAGTCGAGCAGAAACTGACAAAAGCCTTTGATCCTCTTGGTCTGTATTACCAAAAAAATCACCTACCTCAAACCAAACCCCAGCAGAATTCAAGTATATGCCTACCATCTCAGAAATAGACAGACGAATAGAAAGTTGCAGATCAAATGGCAAGGACAGTACCTAGAACACAGCACAGCCCCCAAATACTTGGGAGTAAAGTTGGGTCGCACGATGTCCTATGCCACACATTGTCAGGAGGCAAAACAGAAAATACATGCGAGAAATAGTATCATACGAAAACTGACTGGCACAACATGGGGCGCAAAGCCAGATGTTATCAGAACATCAGCGCTCCCTCTGTGTTTCTCTGTAGCTGAGTACGCCGCACCAGTCTGGAATAACTCTGCACATGTCAAACATATAGATACAGCAACAACTGAGACAGGCCGTATAGTTACTGGATGTTTAAAACCTACACCAACTGAATAAATATACCCCATAATCGGCATATCGCCACCAGAGATACGAAGAACTGTCAGAGATAGAAAGAGAGAAACTGGTGAATGACCCAAGACAATCTATGTTCTGACATCATCTGCAGTGCCCAAGACCAAAGTCAGGATGAAGTTTCTTACAGTCAACCCAGCCCCTGCAGACTAGTCCAGGAAATAGACGCATCGAAAGTTGGAAATAGCTGACACAGGTCCCCTTGATCGAGTTATAGGAGGAACCTGCGTCTGGACATCTCCTGCCCTACGCAACATGGAAGTCACTAAATAGACTTCGAGCTGGTGTATCACGATGGAAGAAAAACCTGAAAAGATGGGGATTCTTGGATGATGAAACATGCGAATGTGGAGTAACACAAGACCAGGGCCATCTGATGATCTGCCCAAACCTCCCGGAGACTTGTAGCATGGATGAACTGCTGAGTGCCAGTGACAGGGCAATCCACGTGGCTGAATACTGGAAGAATGAAGTGTGACGTAGTGCCTAGAACAAGGAAAGTAAGTCTATCTCTCTATGACTCTCTCTCTCTCTCTCTCTCTCTCTCTCTCTCTCTCTCTCTCTCTATATATATATATATATATATATCTTAGTTCTTAGTCGGCCTGTACTTCTACAGGGGCTGGTGTCCCTGTGCAGGTCCCAGCCCTGGTATGAGCTGTTGGTAGCCGGAAGCAGGGCTTCCTGCTTTGCGTGCCATGTGCTTGAGCAGCTTAATACTCCGCTGCGATGGGACAAGCGCTTACGGAGGGTGGTTAACCGAGGTGTGAATCCATCTTAATAGACTCAAACACTAGAGCGAAGTAGACCCGCAGCCTGTTAGACGCCATCTATACTGCTCTAAACAAACCACCTAACCATGGTCGGTGTTATGCCATGTCACACAGTTAGTCGCCTCTTACGACACGCTCTCTGTGATTCAGTTTTGCTATTCTTGTCTTTGTCATACACAAAGACTTCGGCAGACCACTCGGAAATAACAATTTTGTGTGAGACATTCTGGCTTGGGCGTCTGAGTCTATAGTTCCTTCTTGTCACGAATATCGAGAGAGAGATTATATTTCTAATTATCCCTCCCTGATTCTCGTATTTTCTCCCTTCTAACTAGAAACCCGAAGCAGACGTTGACGTTGGCTTGGTTCTCAAACTCCAAAATAAGGTCAAGGAGCTGGAACGAGAAAAGAAGCAGATGAATGAAAAGTTGGAAAATATGGAGGAGGACTCATCTCGTGGATCCATCATCTCAGAAACTGCTTTTGATGCTCTTAAAGTGAGTGGATAGGAAAGATGTGCTGTTCTGCTGGGAGGTGTAACAAATATCTGATGGGGATGTGTGAATGTCTACATTATTTCTCTGTAAATGTCTACGTTATTTCTCTGTGAATGTCTACATTATTTCTCTGTGAATGTCTACATTATTTATTTGTAAATGTTGACATTATTTCTCTGTGAATGTCTACATAATTTCCTTGTGAATGTCTACATTATTTCTCTGTGAATGTCTACATTATTTTCCTGTGAATGTCTACATTATTTCTCTGTGAATGTCTACATTATTTCTATGTGAATG
Organism: Ariolimax columbianus; assembly: GCA_036924085.1. Taxonomy (NCBI): domain Eukaryota; kingdom Metazoa; phylum Mollusca; class Gastropoda; order Stylommatophora; family Arionidae; genus Ariolimax; species Ariolimax columbianus. The sequence continues at coordinate 50,213,679 of JAVGWX010000019.1, forward strand.
TTTACATTATTTCTCTGTGAATGTCTACATTATTTCTCTGTGAATGTCTACATAATTTATTTGTAAATGTTGACATTATTTCTCTGTGAATGTCTACATTATTTCTCTGTGAATGTCCACATTATTTATTTGTAAATGTTGACATTATTTCTCTGTGAATGTCTACATTATTTCTCTGTGAATGTCCACATTATTTATTTGTAAATGTTGACATTATTTCTCTGTGAATGTCTACATTATTTCTCTGTGAATGTCTACATTATTTCTCTGTGAATGTCTACATAATTTCTCTGTGAATGTCTACATTATTTCTCTGTGAATGTCTACATTATTTCTCTGTGAATGTCTACATTATTTCTCTGTGAATGTCTACATAATTTCTCTGTGAATGTCTACATTATTTCTCTGAATGTCTACATAATTTACTTAGAATGTCTACATAATTTTCTTGTGAATGTCTACATTATTTCTCTGTGAATACCATTATCACTCTTCACTATTCAATTTTGGCTCCACCAAGAGGATGGGATCACCACAGCAGTTGCCCTCCTACAGGAAGCCTGCACCAAACCATTTACCTATTCTTGCACCACTGGTTTGTCTAGCAATGTGTTCTACATAGTGAGGGAAGGTTATTTACAATTTTTTGCGAGGTATAAATGGCTGCAATATACCACCACACCCCCCCCCCCCCCCCCCCCCTTTCCCTCCTCGAAGTAATTTCACAACAAATATGACCAGACATGCACTAGCTGTGAAACCACAGGGAAAGAGAATAATGAGTGGGACAAAGAACAACATGCGAAAAACATTAGAAGAGAAAGCTAAGACTGTTGGAGTCTAATGTACAAAGCTTAAGAAGATGGAACATAACAGTAATGTACTAAGAAGATGGAACATAACAGTAATGTACTAAGAAGACGGAACATAACAATAATGTACTAAGAAGACGGAACATAACAGTAATCGCTGGAATGATCTATGATGCCCTATATTCCAGTGAGAAACCAGCAGGAATAAATTATAATAAATTAATATGCATGTTGTTGTTGTTGTTGTTGTTTAATGCCCATGATGAGTAAGTTTACTCTTTTGTGTGCCCTGAAAAGGGTGTTAAGTGGCAGGTTGTAGTAGCTTTCCTCACATCCCGAGCGTGCTGATGATGGTGGACTGCGGTCCTCCAGGTGGTTGTGCTATGTTTGGCTCCATCTACGTCGCGCTCTCTACTATGGGGATCATGTCGATGTAGATCTCGCCAGCCAGACTACCTGAAAACAGTCTGTTTCCAGGGAACACCACATGGAAGAGTGGTGTGGTCTTGGTCAGTATATTGTGCCTGACCCTGACGCAAAGTCCTGGTCAGTATATTGTTCTTGACCCTGACGCAAAGTCCTGGTCAGTATATTGTTCTTGACCCTGACGCAAAGTCCTGGTCAGTATATTGTTCTTGACCCTGATGCAGCAAAGTCCTGGTCAATATATTATTCTTGACCCTGACGCAAAGTCCTGGTCAGTATATTGTTCTTGACCCTGACGCAAAGTCTTGGTCAGTATATTGTGCCTGAACCAGATGCGACATCCTTGTCAGTATATTGTACCATCTCAGTTCCCCGACATGTTAAACCATTCAACGTGCATGGAAAATTGTTGTACATTCTTGTCCTGCATTTCTTCTTTGGCGTTCGTCCTGAAATGGACGTCGTGTTGTGCCCTGGTTGTCAACGAGGCCGTGATACATGTGTCTTTCAGTCCGACACACCCACTTTCAGCAGGAATTTTTGGGTACTGGGTCTGCCTTCTAACTGTGATCCCTCTTCTTTTAGGCAGACAACACTAGTGCAGTCTGTTTCCGGGGCCGCAACTTGCAGGCAAAAAAGCATCTTGATCAGCTTGAGCTCGTTGAACCTGATGCAAACAGCGAGACTGCTGTCAGCTCATTCACTGTGCTGCATCTTCTCTCCCATCCTGCATGGGTTTCTGCAGTATAATACCCACCCAACATAACATGTTTCGTCGCGGAGAAAAAAAATGTTACGTTGGTCGGCTCTGGTGTGGTTGCCTGATCCCTGAATGTTAGTCAGACCATCCTGGCACTAGAAGACTTCCTGTTTCCAGTATGTAAAGCGTGGAGGTGCTTTAGTAACTTGATTAATGTTTTTCCTTGGAACTTCCGCATGAGCATTTTGAGCTGTTTATCATCCATTTTGTTTGGTGTGTGTGTGTTTTATTACTGACATAACCTAGTTTGCACAACTTTTTGTTGATCTAACCAAAGCTTTTGACACCTACAATAGGGATGGAATCTGGAAAATCATGGTGAAGTTCAGATGTCTCTGAGGGGATGACGTGGCCTAGTGGTTAAGTGACATGGCTCACAACCAGAAGGTGCTGGGTTCGATCCTCATCACAGCACAGGCTGTTACCCTAGGGAAACAAACCCTTATAAAATGCAGGAGGAATCAGACCCTTACATAAAATGCATGCTGAAGTCGAATGCACTGGGCCGACAGGCGCAAAATAAAAACCACATTGCAACATTGGGAAATAGAGAAATAAGAAGACGCAAATAAAAAAAAAGAAGAAAAAAAAAGAAGCCACTGCAGATTCATTGCGGTTGTCCGTCGATTTCCTGATGGCTCATGTACTGAACGCCGTAGAATTGTCTGCAGCCTTCCCAGTCACCACCGCTGTCAAACTGAGTTATGTTCTGGCACCGAGACTCTTTAGCATGGTCTTTACAGCAACGATCACTGATGCTGTCCATGTTGCTTCTACTGGCGTGCATATATGAGGTACAGGATCAGCTGTTTATCCTGAGGTGCCTGAAATCTTACAACAGAGGGAGTAAAGCCACGATCTTAGATCTCTTGTTCGGGATCAAGATGCTGAGCAGCGCATGAGCTGCAATGGTCAGTGACCCATAGCTGACTGCTAGCGTCAGGGCCAGCGAACCATAGCTGCCAAGACCCTTCTACACCTCCACGCGGTGATCCTGGATAACAGGCTGCAGTAAGGCAGACTGGCTAAGGAGAAGGGATCGAAGAGGGAATGCTAACCCGGTACTAAAAAAATGCTTGCTGAAGTCGGATGTGTTGGACCGAAAGGTGCAAATATCGCAGCCAAGCTGTAAACTACAACACAACGCATTCCGTTCTCTGGACTACATTCTGCTACTTACCCTTTCAGGGTTTGGTAGCGGGAGATTGAGAACGAACGAAGAAGAAGAAGAAGAAGATCTCTTGTTCTTGGACGATTGTGCCCTCAACACTTGCTCTGAAACGGATATGCAGTCCACCATGACGGAGTTTTCGGTGGCATGCAGTAACTTTGGTCTCACGATCAACACTAGGGAATCGCAGGTACTCTTCCAGCCTGCCCCTTGGGAGCCGTACATAAAACCTAACATTACTGTACAGAACCAACATGTCCGGGCAGTCGCTAGCTTGACCTACCTAGGCAGTACCCTCACCAGGCAGTCGCAAGCTTGACCTACCTAGGCAAGACCCTCACCAGGCAGTCGCTAGCTTCACCTATCTAGGCAGTACCCTCACCAGACAGTCGCTAGCATCACTTACCTAGGCAAGACCCTCACCAGGCAGTCGCTAGCTTCACCTACCTAGGCAGCAACCTCACCAGGGGGGGGGGGGGGGAAGAAGAAATGCTACAGAGATTCCTTGAGATTTTCCCCGAATTGTTTCAATATTCATGTCATCTCCTGGGAAATGCTTGCACAGAACCATACCACCTGGCGCGCTGGTAGCACCGATGGGGCTCAGATGGCAGAGAGTATAGCCATCACGGAGGCTGCCCACAAAAGCAGCACGCGCTGCGTTTCTACATCCAGCTCCCCGCATGGGTGCCTTGAATCTGGCACGGAATGCTGTTCCAAGATTGGTCTTTACAGCCATCAGAGAACACATTCGCAGCAGTAGCATGATGCCGTCGCTGTCTTTGCTTGCGATGGGCAACTATTATTATAAACCTAGTCACTCCTTTTCTTGATTTCAGTCCTGTGCACTGCACCTCACGTTCAAACATCGGGTGCCTTGGATCGTTTACCTGTTTCTCTCTTTCTATCTCTGATGTGGCAATTCTTCGTGTATCATTGTTGGTGTAGGTCTTAGCCACCCAGTGACTATCTGTCCTGTCTCATTGTTGGCGTAGGTCTTAGGCACCCAGTGACTATCTGTCCTGTCTCATTGTTGGTGTAGGTATTAGGCACCCAGTGACTATCTGTCCTGTCTCATTGTTGGCATAGGTCTTAAGCACCCAGTGACTATCTGTCCTGTCTCATTGTTGGTGTAGGTCTTAGGCACCCAGTGACTATCTGTCCTGTCTCATTGTTGGTGTAGGTCTTAGGCACACAGTGACTATCTGTCCTGTCTCATTGTTGGTGTAGGTCTTAGGCACCCAGTGACTATCTGTCCTGTCTCATTGTTGGTGTAGGTCTTAGGCACCCAGTGACTATCTGTCCTGTCTCATTGTTGGTGTAGGTCTTAGGCACCCAGTGACTATCTGTCCTGTCTCATTGTTGGTGTAGGTCTTAGGCACCCAGTGACTATCTGTCCTGTCTCATTGTTGGCGTATGTCTTAGGCACCCAGTGACTATCTGTCCTGTCTCATTGTTGGTGTAGGTCTTAGGCACCTAGTGACTATCTGTCCTGTCTCATTGTTGGTGTAGGTCTTAGGCACCCAGTGACTATCTGTCCTGTCTCATTGTTGGTGTAGGTCTTAGGCACCCAGTGACTATCTGTCCTGTCTCATTGTTGGTGTAGGTCTTAGGCACCCAGTGACTATCTGTCCTGTCTCATTGTTGGTGTAGGTCTTAGGCACCCAGTGACTATCTGTCCTGTCTCATTGTTGGTGTAGGTCTTAGGCACCCAGTGACTATCTGTCCTGTCTCATTGTTGGTGTAGGTCTTAGGCACCCAGTGACTATCTGTCCTGTCTCATTGTTGGTGTAGGTCTTAGGCACCCAGTGACTATCTGTCCTGTCTCATTGTTGGTGTAGGTCGTAGGCACCCAGTGACTATCTGTCCTGTCTCATTGTTGGTGTAGGTCTTAGGCACCCAGTGACTATTTGTCCTGTCTCATTGTTGGTGTAGGTCTTAGGAACCCAGTGACTATCTGTCCTGTCTCATTGTTGGTGTAGGTCTTAGGCACCCAGTGACTATCTGTCCTGTCTCATTGTTGGTGTAGGTCTTAGGCACCCAGTGACTATCTGTCCTGTCTCATTGTTGGTGTAGTTCTTAGGCACCCAGTGACTATCTGTCCTGTCTCATTGTTGGTGTAGGTCTTAGGCACCCAGTGACTATTTGTCCTGTCTCATTGTTGGTGTAGGTCTTAGGAACCCAGTGACTATCTGTCCTGTCTCATTGTTGGTGTAGGTCTTAGGCACCTAGTGACTATCTGTCCTGTCTCATTGTTGGTGTAGGTCTTAGGAACCCAGTGACTATCTGTCCTGTCTCATTGTTGGCATAGGTCTTAAGCACCCAGTGACTATCTGTCCTGTCTCATTGTTGATGTAGGTCTTAGGCACCCAGTGACTATCTGTCCTGTCTCATTGTTGGTGTAGGTCTTAGGCACCCAGTGACTATCTGTCCTGTCTCATTGTTGGTGTAGGTCTTAGGCACCCAGTGACTATCTGTCCTGTCTCATTATTGGTGTAGGTCTTAGGCACCCAGTGACTATCTGTCCTGTCTCATTCATTGCTTCATTGTGGGCAATGAGTTTGACATGTGAGTTCTTCTAGACTGGCGCGGCATACTCAGCTGCGGAGAAACGCAGGGCGAATGCTGATGTTCTGAGAACATCTGGCTTTGCTCCCCATGTTGTGCCAGCAATGAAAGGAACTGAACAAATGTGGGGTCACCTAGGTGCAATAAAACTGGCTCTACGAACCATTCTACCATAATTGCATGTTCATGATACACAGAGACCAGATTACCTCCTATCATTGCATGTAATAACCCCACCTAACCGTCCGCACCTATCACAGCAAGAGCTGGCTAGCCCCGAGGACGTGGCAATTGTTATCAAGCTTCAGAAGCGGGTCAAAGAGTTGGAGGCGGTCAAGAAGAAGCTGACACGAGAGCTGGACAAGCGGGAGGATGACCGGTCCGAAAGGATGGGCAACTGGGCGGATGATGCTTTCGAAAGTCTGAAGGTGTACATTGCATTTTGTATATGCTTGCTTGTAGATCGCGACCTATTTAATCTGTTTGCTTTTTGTAGATTTTGCCGGGGTAGGGTTCTATTTACTGTCAAGTCATCGTATTCACAATTGTCAATATCACCAGCATTATCAACTCTATCATCATTATTTGTATCAGTGCCATCACCATAATCATCACCACCACCACCACCACAATCATCACCATAACCATCATCATCATCACCACCATCATCACCACCACCATCACCACCATCATCACCACTACCATCACCATCACCACCACCACCATCATCACCACTACCATCACCATCACCACCACCACCATCATCACCACTACCATCACCACCACCACCATCACCACCATCATCACCACCACCATCATCATCATCACCACCACCATCATCATCACCACCACCATCATCATCATCACCACCATCATCACCACCACCATCATCACCACTACCATCACCATCACCACCACCATCATCATCACCACTAAGATCATCACCACCACCATCACCATAACCTTCACCACCATCACCACCACCATCACCACCACGACCACCACCACGACCACCACCACCATTACCATAACCATCACCATCACCACCATCATCATCACCACCATCATCATCACCATCATCACCACCACCATCACCACGACGACCACCACCACCATCACCATAACCATCACCACCGTCATCATTACCATAACCACTACCACCACCCTTCGTTTTTCACTTCTGTAACACCCCAAAAGTCTTCCTCATTGCAGGAAACCTGCACCAGAGCACCTTTATACTCTTGCAGTAGTAGTTCTGTAGCAACTATTTATACAATTATATAATGCCTTCGTCAGTCATCAGCGAATGATAAAATAAGAGCAGAAGAGTAATACCAGGATCCATACAGGAGAAACACAACTTCTTCTTCTTCTTCAAGTTCATTTTCTCACTCCCGCTACCAAACCTTGAAAAGGGCTATTCAAGTAGCATGATATAGTCCGGAGAACGGAATGTACTGTCTGGACATAATTCCGCAGCCACCAGCCCAGGTATGTTGGAGCGGGCCGATGCCATTATTTGTGACGATCATCTCTTCACAAGTCAGCAATTGTAGTACGATGGGAATTTACTACAATCTTGGATATTCAAATGTATGCACACGATGGGTTTCTTGTAAAGTCACTCAACCAACCACAGATGTCTAAGGAACATGGCTACGTGAACAGAAAATGAGCTAGTACAGGAAAACATCTATTTCCCTTTTTTGTGCTGACAAAAGGTTGTAGAAATGGGTTGAGATTATGTGGAAAATAACATGTATAAAAAAACCATTTTGTTTTACTGCGCGCCAATTTCATACGTTGTAAATAAATAGTTTCAGAAAAATTATTTGCCGCAGATTATGTTTTCTGAGCAACCCTTGAATCATTGACATGGTCACAACAAAATAACATTGATAGGAAATTATCGTAACAAAGTAACATCGATATGTATTGCAATAGCAAAATAACATTGATATGATATTCTCCTAACAAAATATCGTTGAAATGATATTGTAATAATAAAATAACATTGATATGATATTCTCCTAACAAAATATCGTTGAAATGATATTGTAATAATAAAATAACATTGATATGATATTCTCCTAACAAAATAACATTGATATGATATTCTCCTAACAAAATAACATTGATATGATATTCTTCTAACAAAATATCGTTGAAATGATATTGTAATAATAAAATAACATTGATATGATATTCTCCTAACAAAATATCGTTGAAATGATATTGTAATAATAAAATAACATTGATATGATATTCTCCTAACAAAATAACATTGATATGATATTCTCCTAACAAAATAACATTGATATGATATTCTTCTAACAAAATATCGTTGAAATGATATTGTAATAATAAAATAACATTGATATGATATTCTCCTAACAAAATATTGTTGAAATGATATTGTAATAATAAAATAACATTGATATGATATTCTCCTAACAAAATAACATTGATATGATATTCTTCTAACAAAATATCGTTGAAATGATATTGTAATAATAAAATAACATTGATATGATATTCTCCTAACAAAATATCGTTGAAATGATATTGTAATAATAAAATAACATTGATATGATATTCTCCTAACAAAATAACATTAATACGATATTCTTCTAACAAAATATCGTTGAAATGATATTGTAATAATAAAATAACATTGATATGATATTCTCCTAACAAAATAACATTGATATGATATTCTCCTAACAAAATAACATTGATATGATATTGAAATAATAAAATAACACTAATATGATATTGAAATAATAAAATAACACTAATATGATATTGAAATAATAAAATAACACTAATATGATATTGAAATAATAAAATAACACTAATATGATATTGAAATAATAAAATAACACTAATATGATATTGAAATAATAAAATAACACTGATATTGAATTAGCAAAATAATATTGAAATGATATACTCCTAACAAAATAACATTGATATGATATTGTAATAACAAAATAACACTAATATGATATTGTAATAACAAAATAACACTAATATGATATTGTAATAACAAAATAACATTGATATGATATTGTAATAACAAAATAACATTGATATGATATTGTAATAACAAAATAACATTGATATGATATTGTAATAACAAAATAACATTGATATGATATTGTAATAACAAAATAACATTGATATGATATACTTCTAACAAAATAACATTGATATGATATACTTCTAACAAAAAAACATTGATATGATATACTTCTAACAAAATAACATTGATATGATATTCTCCTAACAAAATAACATTGATATGATATTGTAATAACAAAATAACATTGATATGATATACTTCTAACAAAATAACATTGATATGATATACTTCTAACAAAATAACATTGATATGATATACTTCTAACAAAATAACATTGATATGATATACTTCTAACAAAATAACATTGATATGATATTCTCCTAACAAAATAACATTGATATGATATTGTAATAACAAAATAACATTGATATGATATACTTCTAACAAAATAACATTGATATGATATACTTCTAACAAAATAACATTGATATGATATACTTCTAACAAAATAACATTGATATGATATACTTCTAACAAAATAACATTGATATGATATACTTCTAACAAAATAACATTGATATGATATACTTCTAACAAAATAACATTGATATGATATACTTCTAACAAAATAACATTGATATGATATACTTCTAACAAAATAACATTGATATGATATTCTCCTAACAAAATAACATTGATATGATATTGTAATAACAAAATAACATTGATATGATATACTTCTAACAAAATAACATTGATATGATATACTTCTAACAAAATAACATTGATATGATATACTTCTAACAAAATAACATTGATATGATATTCTCCTAACAAAATAACATTGATATGATATTGTAATAACAAAATAACATTGATATGATATACTTCTAACAAAATAACATTGATATGATATACTTCTAACAAAATAACATTGATATGATATACTTCTAACAAAATAACATTGATATGATATACTTCTAACAAAATAACATTGATATGATATACTTCTAACAAAATAACATTGATATGATATACTTCTAACAAAATAACATTGATATGATATACTTCTAACAAAATAACATTGATATGATATACTTCTAACAAAATAACATTGATATGATATACTTCTAACAAAATAACATTGATATGATATTCTCCTAACAAAATAACATTGATATGATATTGTAATAACAAAATAACATTGATATGATATACTTCTAACAAAATAACATTGATATGATATACTTCTAACAAAATAACATTGATATGATATACTTCTAATAAAATAACATTGATATGATATTCTCCTAACAAAATAACATTGGTATGATATTGTAATAACAAAATAACATTGATATGATATACTTCTAACAAAATAACATTGATATGATATACTTCTAACAAAATAACATTGATATGATATACTTCTAACAAAATAACATTGATATGATATACTTCTAACAAAATAACATTGATATGATATACTTCTAACAAAATAACATTGATATGATATACTTCTAACAAAATAACATTGATATGATATACTTCTAACAAAATAACATTGATATGATATACTTCTAACAAAATAACATTGATATGATATACTTCTAACAAAATAACATTGATATGATATTCTCCTAACAAAATAACATTGATATGATATTGTAATAACAAAATAACATTGATATGATATACTTCTAACAAAATAACATTGATATGATATACTTCTAACAAATTAACATTGATATGATATACTTCTAACAAAATAACATTGATATGATATACTTCTAACAAAATAACATTGATATGATATACTTCTAACAAAATAACATTGATATGATATACTTCTAACAAAATAACATTGATATGATATACTTCTAACAAAATAACATTGATATGATATACTTCTAACAAAATAACATTGATATGATATTCTCCTAACAAAATAACATTGATATGATATTGTAATAACAAAATAACATTGATATGATATACTTCTAACAAAATAACATTGATATGATATACTTCTAACAAAATAACATTGATATGATATACTTCTAACAAAATAACATTGATATGATATACTTCTAACAAAATAACATTGATATGATATACTTCTAACAAAATAACATTGATATGATATACTTCTAACAAAATAACATTGATATGATATTCTCCTAACAAAATAACATTGATATGATATTGTAATAACGAAATAACATTAATATGATATACTTCTAACAAAATAACATTGATATGATATACTTCTAACAAAATAACATTGATATGATATACTTCTAACAAAATAACATTGATATGATATACTTCTAACAAAATAACATTGATATGATATACTTCTAACAAAATAACATTGATATGATATACTTCTAACAAAATAACATTGATATGATATACTTCTAACAAAATAACATTGATATGATATACTTCTAACAAAATAACATTGATATGATATTCTCCTAACAAAATAACATTGATATGATATTGTAATAACAAAATAACATTGATATGATATACTTCTAACAAAATAACATTGATATGATATACTTCTAACAAAATAACATTGATATGATATACTTCTAACAAAATAACATTGATATGATATACTTCTAACAAAATAACATTGATATGATATACTTCTAACAAAATAACATTGATATGATATACTTCTAACAAAATAACATTGATATGATATTCTCCTAACAAAATAACATTGATATGATATTGTAATAACAAAATAACATTGATATGATATACTTCTAACAAAATAACATTGATATGATATACTTCTAACAAAATAACATTGATATGATATACTTCTAACAAAATAACATTGATATGATATACTTCTAACAAAATAACATTGATATGATATACTTCTAACAAAATAACATTGATATGATATACTTCTAACAAAATAACATTGATATGATATTCTCCTAACAAAATAACATTGATATGATATACTTCTAACAAAATAACATTGATATGATATACTTCTAACAAAATAACATTGATATGATATACTTCTAACAAAATAACATTGATATGATATACTTCTAACAAAATAACATTGATATGATATACTTCTAACAAAATAACATTGATATGATATAATTCTAACAAAATAACATTGATATGATATACTTCTAACAAAATAACATTGATATGATATACTTCTAACAAAATAACATTGATATGATATACTTCTAACAAAATAACATTGGTATGATATACTTCTAACAAAATAACATTGATATGATATACTTCTAACAAAATAACATTGGTATGATATACTTCTAACAAAATAACATTGATATGATATTGTATCTGTTGTTCATGCAATCCTTTGACCAACCAATATCCCATGTGTCCCTTTTATTTGCATGTGTGCTTATTTGTAAACTTGTCTGTAGAACTTTCATGCACTTAACTTTTACCTTTTTGTGAACTTGACTTACATTTCATTGATTTTATCCCTGTCCATGAAATCAGTCATTGTGCGAGTCAAAGTATACTATTTGGTAGGTCGTGATAATGAAGAAATTATAACATTGACATGTATGTAATATGATAATCAATCAATCAGTCAGTTAATCAAGCTGACGATACTGCAGTGAATGAGCTGGCTGCTTGCATCAGGATCAGTGACCAATAACTGACCAAGACCATATTCTGCCTCCTAGTGTCAGCCCTGGGAACAGACTGTAATTGTGCAGACTGGCTAAAATATTAGGGATTGAAGAGGGAAGACAAACCCGGTCCCAAAAATGTTGTGCTGAAATCGGATGTGCTAGTCCGAACGGCACAGCCTCACTATGCCACAAAATTCCTTTTCAAGACAAACACAGAAGAGGATGAAGTGTCAATCAAAAGATTTTTCAGCTCCCTGTGAAGTATAGGTCTTCAATAAATACATGCCAAGAGCAAAGAATAGTAACACTGTAATCTACCAGGCATATTGTGTGAAGGTTTGGGCATGGGGCAGGCTAACTGTAAAAACTTTAAGCCAGAAAAACTTTAACAGTTATGGACAGGTCAACTTTTGATGATTTGGTATGTATTGTAACAGTAAGCTATGAATTTTTGGAGAGGAATGAGCGGCAGAGTGGTTTGGACACTTGTGTCTTGAACAAGGGATCTCAGTTAAAAAACATTTTATATGTTCTTTCTATCAAGGAGAAAATAAGAACTTTGGTTTCACACTGTATGGTAACTTCTAGGGCAAGTGGCTTTTATTCATTCAGCTCTATCAATCCCAGATGCAATTCAGAAATGAGAGTGAACACTATAACGATTGTTATTCTATTTTTAGTGTGCAAACCAAAATACGAGGTAATGGAAAGCCATTGCTGACGCTTTGGGGTCCTTGACCCGGTGATTAGCTCGGCGACCTCGCATGTGGCGTTCTTTATGACTTCCCATGCTGCCTCCGGGTCATCTGGAAGGGGGCTCGATGCAACTTGGTTTCCACTAATATCATTGGCGTATTTGTCTGCGACACCTTGGTTAGACTTGTACCTAGGGGTTGGCACATTTTTTGGAGGGGCATATAGGCTGATAGAGTACATGATAATCAGCAAGCGATGGTCAGTGTTGGCAGGGACCGCAGCACCGCGAAAGACATGACAGAAAGTCACCAAATCAAGATTTCTCACAAAGATGAGGTAGAGTTCTTTCCTAGTCCCTCGGTCGTTAGAGATCCTTGTGTGGAGGTGGATTTCTAGGCAAACTGAAGGCGGCACAAAATGACAGAAACATGAATGAGTTATCATTTGCATTTCCACGGCCGAATGAGCCCTGGAACGATTCATAACCACTACGCCGGGACCCTGAAACTGCGTTGAAATCAGCTAGTAGGATTAATTCATCATGTGGAGGAACTGTGGGTGAAGCATTGGCCAGATCCTTGTAGAAGTCGTCTTTTGCCTAGGGCTGAGCCTCGTCTGTGAGGGCGTAGACGGCTATTGTTGTGAAATGTCCATGTTTATGTATCAGTCAAGAATGGCTCTGCGATACATTGTATGACATCATACTTCAGAAGAACTCAGCCAGGCTTTGCAATGACCACTCCGAACGGCGACGGCTGAAAGTCCAATTCCGCGTGGCGGCCAGGGCAGGTAAGGAACGCTTTTTCAACTAAATTGCTGACAAAGTCGAAGCTGGTCTCAGATCTCATGACCTCAGACTTCAGGCTCCTTCTCCCTGGAGACGAGCAGAACGGGAAAAAAAGCATAGAGTTCATCAATAAGTTCAACGGTTCCATGTGCTCGTCATACGAGGAGGTAGCGAACAGATGGAAGGAGCACTACATGTGTGCTCTTAACCACCCACCAGTAACGACATATCCCGAGCTGTCTGCTGAATCTCCAGATCCTCCCCCAGATACGGAAACCAACATCGACCCCCCTACTGTAGCTGAATTTCTTGCTGCTATTTGGAAACTCAGAGATGGACGAGTGGCAGGCCTGGATCACATCTCACCGTAGCTGTTGAAACACGGCATCGACCCGATCAGCTCTGCCCTTCTGCATTTATTCTTGCAAGTATGGAGGATGGGGTACGTACTGGCTGACTTGCATGATGGATTCGTCGTCTCTCTGTACAAATGCAAGGGAAGTCGCAAATACTGCAATAATTACAGGCCTATAACACTACTTTCAGTACCGGGGAGGGTGTTTGCCCATGTGCTACTGGCTAGACTAAAGATGGCGCCATAACTGGCTGCGAGTCTACATTTCTCTACTGTTTTAGATCATTATGGAAGCCGCCAGACCACGGATTTGCCTGGAATTCACACTAGTCGACGACTTACACTTGTGTTCACGGAAACGTGGTGTTGTTTTCCGTCGGGACTTGTTATTTCGTTCTTTTTTTGTGATTTCTTCCATCCGTTTATCCTGGTCTGGACGCCGGCTGAATGGCACTTCGCTTATACCTGTGTCGTATTTCATGGGTTAGTTCTGCCGGTTCACCTTCACGAATTTGGCGTGTGGGAATTTTAGATGCTACTATGATGAGCTGAATACAGCTGGGGAGAGATGCCAGACTCACTCACACGCTGAGTGTTGTCCATACGACCTCTTGTGGTTATCGAAAAGGCACGACAAACTGCGTTAGATGCCTTCCCACCTTTCTACCCTGCAGGTTACATGTTTACGGAAAGGCTTCGGTGGTAACCCTGAGGCAAAATCTGCATCCTATGCTGTCTCCAGTCGTCTCGATGAATCAACGTCATTGCACACAGTTTAATCCATAAGTGCTCCGTTCTTCTCCATATTGTTGGAGAATCTCAGCACAATGGACGGACTCCGTAGCACTGATGAGGATCCCGTAATAGATTGGGTAGATTTTAAACATAAATTTTGAATTTTTGCCCGGACAGCGGAAGTTAAGTCTACTCTTTCCTATCTCCAACTGCCGAGGGATTTTTAACGTGCGCGACGCTGCACACAGGCGTTTGACCTTCGGGGAAATACCTGGAAGTCGTCGTGAAAAAATCCTGGTCTTCATTGTGATTTGATCCCGTGACCTCCAGCATCTGAGATTGACATTTTACCTTGAGACCACTCAGCATTGAATTTTTGAGTACTGGTATAGCCTTTCCTCTTCGATCCCTTCTCCGTAACCAGTCTGCCCTGTTGCAGCCTGTTATCCAGGATCACCACGTGGAGGTGTAGAAGGGTCTTGGCAGCTATGGTTCGTTGGCCCTGACGCTAGCAGTCAGCTATGGGCCGCTGCAGCTCATACGCTGCTCACCATCTTCATCTCATTGATTTAATCATCTTTTTCTTTTGATGGTATGTAACTGATACATCTGGTTGCTCGTCTGCTAGTGTGTGAGCCCTGACGCTAGCAGTCAGCTATGGGCCGCTGCAGCTCATACGCTGCTCACCATCTTCATCTCATTGATGAAAATGGAGAAGGGACAACTCTGGGTCGCTGGCCCTTATGCTAGCAGCCAGCTTTGGGCCTCAATCCACTACAGCTCATGCACTGCACAGCAAATTGATCCCAGAATGTCCACCAATCAAATTGAGAGTAAAGTCCTTGGTACAACCTGGCACTCTAAGGCAAAAACAGAAATGAGTTTAAATATTTAGTTACCTGGCATAATACACTAAGTATGCCTGATTGAATATGAGTATTACAGATATTAGCATATATTCCACAGATGCAAGATCTGCAGAACGACAACGACAAATTAAGACGTGAAGTGGCCAAGCTAATGAAGTCCATATCAGAGACGGTCGACTTTGAGCATATGTCACAGAAGAATGCCTCTCAGGCTGGCAAGGAATTTCTTGGTGAGTACAGACTTAGATATCTCTTTGTGGACCCTGTCATTTGAAAGGGGAGGAAAGTTTCAATAGTACACTTAGGCGACTAGGGCACGTCGTGTCGAATGACCGCGTCCATGACCGCGTCTGATGGTTGTGTTCATGACTGCGTCTGATGGCCGCGTCCCAGGTGGCCTGCAGTTCTGGTTGGAGATGGCAAACTGTTTTAGCCAGGTGTTGCGAGGGCGGCCCTGAGGACGTCTTCAAGATAAGCACGGATTTTTCCTGTAACTCGCCCCCACAGCCTGTCGGAGCATCTCGTGGGCTGGGACTTCCCGGGAAAGACGAAAAATCCGACCGAAGAGACAGAGACGATGGCGATCAATCGTTGAGACAATGCCTGCAAGTAAAGTGCGTCGACCTACTTCACTGTTGGAAATCTAGTCATGCCAGACGTATCCTGAGGATGCACCTCTGGTTGCGCAGGTGGAAGGCCTCTAGACGCTGCCGGACCTGCTGTAGTGATGTCCAGGACTCTGAGCCATACAAGAAAAAACGGACAATGAAGGAGGAGTAAATACGAAGCCTGGTCTCCAAGGAGAATCTGCTGGTACCAGACTCTGTGGAGCGATGGATGAAGCCGCTAAGCCCATCCTACGGGTGATGACGTAACTGCTGCGTACGTCAGAGGATTGCCTGCTGCCGAGGTAGACGAGGAAAGTTTAGGACGACAACAATCCTGGTACGAGAGGAGATCAGAAAGTAATGCGCCACATCATTTATTTTAGCTTATAATAAAGATATAAACATGAAATTTTGCATACCTCAAACAGGCACATTGTTATAGGATTCCTCGTTGCAGAGAAGGAAACTGTTGCGAATATTCACAAACGCTGGTGTACTGTACATGGATGTTGTGTATTCGATAGGAGCACAGTCAGTCAATGGGCACAGAGAAATGGAACTGCATGATCTGCAGCGCTTTGGACGTCCTGCCACAACAATCAAAAAGGTTGAACCGTGTTGTCATTATTCATAGTGATAGGCGAATCACCTTTCAACATTTCACCTATTGCAGGTTTCAGTCAGCAAGGGAAGTGCAGTTCAGATTATCAAAGCTCTCGGATTTTCAAAGGTTTGCTTAAGATGGGTTCCTCAAAGTCTGACAAATCAACACAAAATACCAATAAAAACAATTTCTTTTGAATTGTTTGAGAGTTTTGATGCTAATGGAGAAAACTTTTTGTCAAGGATCGTTACATGTGACGAAACATGGGCGGATCATCATTTTGAGCCTGAGACAAAGAGGCAGTCAGTCGAGTGGTATCAGCCTCAATCACCACAAAGAAATAAATCCAAGAAAACATTTTAAACTAGAAAAGTCATGATCGATCTCTTTTGGGACAATAATGGTGTGATACTTGTGGATGTGATGCCAAGAGGAGAGACAATTCGCAAGGTGATACTTTGCAAGAAAAATTGTTGGTGATACTTTGCAAGAAAAATTGTTGGTGATACTTTACAAGAAAAATTGTTGGTGATACTTTACAAGAAAAATTGTTGGTGATGCTTTACAAGAAAAATTGTTGGTGATACTTTACAAGAAAAATTGTTGGTGATGCTTTACAATAAAAATTGTTGGTGATGCTTTACAAGAAAAATTGTTGGTGATGCTTTACAAGAAAAATTGTTGGTGATGCTTTACAAGAAAAATTGTTGGTGATACTTTACAAGAAAAATTGTTGGTGATGCTTTACAAGAAAAATTGTTGGTGATGCTTTACAAGAAAAATTGTTGGTGATACTTTACAAGAAAAATTGTTGGTGATGCTTTACAAGAAAAATTGTTGGTGATACTGTACAAGAAAAATTGTTGGTGATGCTTTACAAGAAAAATTGTTGGTGATGCTTTACAAGAAAAATTGTTGGTGATGCTTTACAAGAAAAATTGTTGGTGATGCTTTACAAGAAAAATTGTTGGTGATACTTTACAAGAAAAATTGTTGGTGATGCTTTACAAGAAAAATTGTTGGTGATGCTTTACAAGAAAAATTGTTGGTGATGCTTTACAAGAAAGATTCTTGGTGATGCTTTACAAGAAAAATTGTTGGTGATGCTTTACAAGAAAAATTGTTGGTGATGCTTTACAAGAAAAATTGTTGGTGATGCTTTACAAGAAAAATTGTTGGTGATGCTTTACAAGAAAAATTGTTGGTGATGCTTTACAAGAAAAATTGTTGGTGATGCTTTACAAGAAAAATTGTTGGTGATGCTTTACAAGAAAAATTGTTGGTGATACATTACAAGAAAAATTGTTGGTGACACATTACAATCAAAATTGTTGGTGATACATTACAAGAAAAATTGTTGGTGACACATTACAATCAAACTTGTTGGTGATACATTACAATCAAAATTGTTGGTGATACATTACAAGAAAAATTGTTGGTGATACATTACAAGAAAAATTGTTGGTGATACATTACAAGAACAATTGTTGGTGATACATTACAAAAACAATTGTTGGTGATACTTTACAAGAAAAATTGTTGGTGATACATTACAAGAAAAATTGTTGGTGATACATTACAAGAAAAATTGTTGGTGATGCTTTACAAGAAAAATTCTTGGTGATGCTTTACAAGAAAAATTGTTGGTGATACATTACAAGAAAAATTGTTGGTGATGCTTTACAAAAAAAATTCTTGGTGATGCTTTACAAGAAAAATTGTTGGTGATACATTACAAGAAAAATTGTTGGTGATGCTATACAAGAAAAATGTTTGCTGATACTTTGCAAGGAAAATTGTTGGTGATAAATTGCAAAGAAAGTAGACTCATGTTTTGTTTGTTGCACAGACCAGAACGAGTGTGATATCGACGATACTTCCATTCAGGACGGTAATTAGCAGCTTGATATCAATTCTCTACCTTAAGCATGGTGAATGTGATCAATCCCCTCTATCTGCAAATTATTTTGACTGTGTCACGTCATGTCGGAAATCTGTGTAACAGAGTGGCTAAAGCTGTTATGTCTCATGCCGAAAATACTGTGTTCGCTCCCTAGTACAACATCGCTCTTAGTCCAATGCTTGCCACAGCGGTAGTCTGCGGAGCAGTCCCCATCTGAGAGACCCTAGTCCCTGGCCCGCAAACAATGTCAAGAAACTGGGGTCTCGGCTTTGAACAATCTTAATTAGGTGGAAGACTCTTCTTCTTCTTCTTCGTTCGTTCTCAATCTCCCGCTATCAAACCCTGAAAGGGCTTAAGTAGCAGAATGTAGTCCAGAGAACGGAATGCGTTGTGTCATAGTTTACAGCTTGGCTGCGATATTTGCATTTTTCGGTCCAACACATCCGACTTCAGCAAGCATTTTTTGAGTACCCGGTTAGCATTCCCTCTTCGATCCCTTCTTAGCCAGTCTGCCCTGATGCAGCCTGTTATCCAGGATCACCGCGTGGAGGTATAGAAGGGTCTTGGCAGCTCTGGTTCGCTGGCCCTGATGCTAGCAGTCAGCTATGGGTCGCTGACCGCTGCAGCTCATGTGCTGCTCAGCATCTTGATCCCAGGTGGAAGATTAATGTCTGGTCAGACAAAACATACTGAAAGTGGTCTTTCCCTGTAATTATCACCAAGAAAATTGTCTTTCCCTCTAACTGCATCCAACAAAAGTGTCTTTTCCTGTAAGCATCAACAAAAGTATTTCTTCATTTAATCATTACCAAAAAGTGTCTATTTCTTTAATCAGCGCCAATGAAAGTGTTTTTTTCTTTTAATTATTACCAACAACAGTTTCTACTTAAGACACTTTTTTCCCTTAACTATCATCAACGACAGGTTCAGGGGGACGGCGTGGGCTAGTGGTTAAGTGACACAATTCACAACCGAAGGTGCTGGGTTCGATCCCCATCAAAGCACCGGCCGTTATCCCGGGGAAGTAAACCTTTAGAAAATGCAGGAGGAAGCAGACCCTTACATAAAATTCATGCTGAAGTCGGATGCACTGGGCCGACAGGTGCAAAATAAAAACCATAGTGCAACACACACCGCTTTGGGGAATAGATAAATAAGGCAAATGCCAAAAAAACAAAACAAAAAAAACAAAAAAAAGAAATGAAAATTTCTGCTATAAGACACATCTTCCTTTAATCATCACTTTCATAGTGTTTTCTGAGACATACATTTTCCTTTAATCATTATGTAAATCCTGAACTTACTTTTACTACAACAAATTTTGAACAACTAATATAAGTTGAAAGAAAATCCAGAATTTATTTTTGCCCTCTACAAATTTTCAGCATAAAGAATAAGTTAAAACAAAATCCTGAATTTATTTTTGCCCTCAACAAATTTTCAGCAAAAAGAATAGGCTGAACAAAAATTCTTAATTCATTTTTGCCCTCAACAAATTTTCAACGACTAATATAAGTTGAAAGAAAATCCAAAATTTATTTTTGCCTTCAACAAATTTTCAGCAAAAAGAATAAGCTCAAAAAAACAACCCAAAATCAGTTTTGCCCTCAACAAATTTTCAGCAACAAAAATAAGTTGAAAGAAAGCCCCGAATTAATTTCTGCCCTCAACAAATTTTTAGTTCAAATTAAATCCTGCAGTAATTTTTACTTCTTTCTGAAATCTGCATGAAATGAAATTGAAATAATTTTTACTCTTTAACATCTTCATTGTCTTTTGCACGAGATGAATGCAAATATTAGTATTACTCTCAACAAATTTTCTGCCTTGATCTTAAACTCCAAAGCTAATCTGTAACTTTTTTTTGTATGTTTCAAACTATTTTTTAAAACTCATTCTGCATGAGATGAAAGTCAATTTTTCCGAACTTCTGGTTTGTTTTACTATTTAAGTTCGAAAATTAATGTCAGCTTGGTCACCTTGTTCAAGATGTCAATCTGTACTCTGGATCAATTTGACCTGTAAACTATACGTGTGAATGCTCACACCTGTATGTGTGTAGGTGTTAAGTGAGGGGACAAAACAATCAGCAGAAATGTATGTCTGATCGAGCTTCTTAGTTCTTAGTTTTTAGTTCTTAGTTTTTAGTTTTTAGTTTTTAGTTCTTAGGATTTAGTTCTTAGTATTTAGTTCATAATTCTTAGTTTTTAGTTCTAAGTTTTTAGTTCTTAGTTTTTAGTTCTTAGTATTTAGTTCTTAGTTCTTAGTATTTAGTTCATAATTCTTAGTTTTTAGTTCTAAGTTTTTAGTTCTTAGTTGATCTGTACATCTACAGGGGCAGATGCCCCTGTGCAGGTCCCAGCTTTGGTATGAGCTGGATCTAGCTGAGAGAAGGGTTTCTGCTAGCTGGCTAGGCTCGAGCTGCTTAATACTTCTCTGCGTAGGGACAAACGCTTACGGAGGGTGGTTAACCGAGGTGTGAATCCATCTTAATAGACTCAAACACTGTAGCAAAGTAGACCCACAGCCTGTTAGGCGCCATCTATGCTGCTCTAAACAAGCCATCCAACCATGACCAGTGTTATGCCATATGACACAGTTAGTCGCCTCTTATGACATGCTCTCTGTGAGGCAGTGGTGCTATTCCCATCCTTGTCATACACATAGGCCCCGGCAGACCACTCGCGCTACTGCAGGTTTAATTACCACATTTCTTCGATTCTAAGACGCCATTGATTGTAAGACACCACCCCCCCTAATTTCAGCACCACGAACGCACAAAATTAAAAGCTACAATAATTCAATGTTAAATACGGTACACTTGTGTTTACAACCAACAACAAAATTAAAAAAATTATATCAACCAATTTACTGTTCTACTACTTTATATATTCCCATTTCTGGGGTAGTCGAGGAGTTTTTCAGGCTGAAGCCTAGAGGCAGCTTCGCCACTCCTGTTGCAACGTCGTTATTGGCTATCTTTTATGTTTGTTTATTTCACACCCAACAGAAAAACAACATATGCCTTACTGGGAATTTGATCTTCTGCCCTCCTCGTTAGCAAGCAGGCATCGAAACAACTTGGCCATGTGCTCCGCAACCAATTTACTAAAAACAAATTATTTATGTATGAGTTCAAATGAAAACCTTAAAAGTGGGATAGAAATGAGAAAAACCATGCCTTTGTGTTGTAATATTTTAAATTTTTTGCTAAGGATGTCAAGAGTGCACTGCACTCACGGTGCAGACGAACAATATGATGTCATAATTGCAGTTTTAAGATGGCCGCCCCACTATTGACATGCACCAAAGAGAAGCAACATTCCGTTATCTGTTTCATTTTAGCAGCAAACGTGGGAAACCTATAGAAATTCATCAGCGAATGAAGGTCTGGTGCGGTGACCCTATTCCATCTTTGAGTGGGCGGCCCTGGAAACAGACTGCAACCATGCAGCCTTGCTAAGAGATCAGGTATCGAAGAGAGTTGGTAATCCCGGCCTGAAAAATGAGATTAGGTTAAAAAAATGCAGTGCTGAAATCGGATGTGTCTTGCTGAAAGGCGCAAATATCACAGCATTGCTGGAAATTACGACGCAAGGTTTCAGGACGATTGCTTAAGAAGAAGAAGACACCATTGAAGCTTAGATAATCAAAACATAAATTATGTTGAGTAATTATTTATTTATCTTATCTCATTTTCTCTCCTCTTCATCATCATCAGCCCAGTTCACAGCGATGACGGATGAGTTGGAGCGACGAAGGGAAGAGTGCTTGCAGCTGAAGGCCATGCTGGCAGACAGAACTATCAACACACACATCATAGCCAGGGAGTCTTATGGTGGCATCGATAGCTTAGTCAATGAGGACGACGAATTGGAGCTGGCCTACAAGACACAGAAGGACCTCAATAGGTAAGTTAGTCGCACGTGATGTTGATGTTGTACAGCTCTGTTGCCTACTAGTATACAAGCCTCTCTACAACAGGCAATGTTTCATCATCATCATCTGTGTAAACAAATGGATCGGCCACGGAAAGCACAAGTAGAACAAGTGGAATCTAACATCGCACACTCTGGCGACGACATCGCAAACAACTCCATCCCAGCAGCAGAGACCTGTACCATTTTCAGAGCTTCTTCTTCTTCCTCTTCATTCATTCTCAATCTCCTTCTACCAAGCCCTGAACAGAGCATTGCAAGTAGGAGGATGTTGTCCGGAGAACGGATTGCGTTGTGTCACTAGTTTAGACTGCGATATTTGCACCTTTCGGTCGGAAACATCCGACTTCAGCAGACATTTTTGAGTACCGGACTACCCTTCCCTCTTCGATCCCTTCTACTTAGCCAGTCTGTCCTGTTGCAGCCTATTATCCAGGATCACCACGTGGAGGTGTAGAAGGGTCTTGGCAGCTCTGGTTCGCTGGCCCTGAAGCTAGCATTCAGCTATGGATCACTGACCACTGCAGCTCATCCTCTGCTCAGCATCTTGATCTGACCACTGCAGCTCATCCGCTGCTCAGCATCTTGATCCTAGTGGAGGTGTAGAAGGGTCTTGGCAGCTCTGGTTCGCTGGCCCTGAAGCTAGCATTCAGCTATGGATCGCTGACCACTGCAGCTCATCCGCTGCTCAGCATCTTGATCTGACACCTGCACCTCATCCGCTGCTCAGCATCTTGATACCAGAGCTGAAGCAAGAGTTCTACATACATCAGCCCAGATTCTTATCAGCCAAAAGACAACTACAGAAAAAAAAAACAGTCATTCTAACAGACTCCAGGTTTGTACTCTATTCCATCTCAAGCCCCAAACAAGATAGACTGACACGAAATAAAATCTAACATCGAGTTTCTGTCCCAAAAAACAGATTTAGTACCACAGTGGACCGGAACCCACTGTAGGATCCTTGGAAACGAGAAGGCGAATGAGCACACAGGAAGGAAGTGGCGACACTCCCATCCCCCATACTATGGACTTAAGAATGTGCTAACTATAGTCAACTAGACTTGCTGTAAAAAGCAACAAAATAGGGATGTGCAGGGGCGGGGGTGGGGTTGGGGGTTGGAGGAAGAGCCTTGCATCATCATCATCATGCTAAACAGAGTACCACATAAAAAACAAACCCACATCTACCAGATCATGTTAATATCTTTGATCCAGGCTTCTCTTATGTGGAATAAACTGAAGTCAGGCCGCATGATCTTGTCTGTCTGTCTAATCTAATCTAATCTGTCAGTATGTATGGTATGTCTAATCTAATCTATTCTAATCTTGTCTGTCTGGGTCTCTGTCTGTCCATCTTTCTGTCTGTCCATCTTTCTGTCTGTCCATCTTTCTGTCTTTCTCTTTGTCTAATCTAATCTAATCTAGTCTGTACGACTGTCTGTCTAATCTTGTTAGTCTGTCTGCCTGTCCGTCCGTCCGTCTGTCCGTCCGTCTGCCTGTCTTTACTGCCCTGTCTGTCTGCCTGCCTGTCTTTACTGCCCTGTCTGTCTTTTCTTCTTGACATGCCTGTCTGATCTAATCGTCTGTCTAATTTAATCATCTGCCTCTGTCTGTCCGTCTTTCCGCCCAACCAACCAACCATCCATCCATCCATCCATCCATCCATCCACCTAGTATTACTGCCTTTATAACCGTTGTTAGAAAGAGACATATTATAGGGCGGATGAATAAAGGCCTCTTGTCCGAGCAGTCACGTTGGTGTGTACCGACTAGTTTGTTGCGATTTCCCCCTACAGAAATAAAACTTCCAACCTACGGAGTTCTTGAACCTGTACCCTTTCCTTTACGAATTCGCCATCCTAACTGCTCGGCCACCTGCTCTTACTTAGAGGGGTGACATAAAGGACAGTATTGTACCTGGGATCTGCACGAGCTCGCTTTATTACCCGGATCTGAGGCGAGAAGTGTGCTACCAATATCTAAGCAGAAGACCAGTGCATGCTAATCCCCCCCATGTAGGTGTTTGTTGTGGATACGGGCTGGACTTGTAGTTTCTTGTGTATGTCAGGTCTTCCTAAACTGTTTGTGTGTTTTGTTTGTAAACCTGGCTGTCTTTCCGTGTCTTTTTCCGCTGTGCCTTTTCTATAGACTTCTTTTTACCAACCTCTCTTTTTACAACCTCCCTTTTTACAACCTCTCTTTTTACAACCTCTCTTTTAACCAATCTCTCTTTTTTACCAACCTCTCTTTTTACCAATCTCTCTTTTTTACGAACCTCTCTTTTTACGACCTCTTTTTACCAATCTCTCTTTCAACCAACCTCTCTTTCAACCAACCTCTCTTTTTACCACCCTCTCTTTTTACCACCCTTTCTTTTTACCACCCTCTCTTTTTACCACCCTCTCTTTTCACCACCCTCTTTTTTACACCACCCTCTTTTTTACCACCTTCTCTTTTAACCAACTACTCTCTTAACCATCTTCAATTTCTACCAACCTCTCTTTTTACCAACCTCGACTTCTGCCAACCTCTATTGTTACCAACTCCTCATTCTACCAACCACCGCGCCCCCCCCCCCCCATTCTAACCAACCCCCTCATTCTACCAACCCCCCTCATTCTACCAAACGCCCTCATTCTACCAAACGCCCTCATTCTACCAACCCCCAGCCCCTTCCCCCCATTCTAACCAACCCCCCCCCCACCATTCTAACCAACCCCCCCCCCCCATCATTCTCCCAAACCCCCTCATTCTACCAAACCCCTCATTCTACCAAACCCCTCATTCAACCCCCTCATTCTACCAACCCCCTCATTCTACCCCCTCATTCTACCCCCTCATTCTACCAAC
Source organism: Ariolimax columbianus (assembly GCA_036924085.1). Taxonomy (NCBI): domain Eukaryota; kingdom Metazoa; phylum Mollusca; class Gastropoda; order Stylommatophora; family Arionidae; genus Ariolimax; species Ariolimax columbianus. The sequence goes on from JAVGWX010000019.1 coordinate 50,239,505, forward strand.
CCCCTCATTCTACCAACCCCCTCATTCTACCCCCTCATTCTACCCCCTCATTCTACCAAACCCCCTCATTCTACCCCCTCATTCTACCAACCCCCTCATTCTACCCCCTCATTCTACCCCCTCATTCTACCAACCCCCTCATTCTACCAACCCCCTCATTCTACCCCCTCATTCTACCCCCTCATTCTATCCCCTCATTCTACCAACCCCCTCATTCTACCAACCCACTCATTCTAACCAACCCCCCCCCCCACCATTCTAACCAACCCCCCCCCCCATCATTCTACCAAACCCCCTCATTCTACCCCCTCATTCTACCAACCCCCTCATTCTACCCCCTCATTCTACCCCCTCGTTCTACCAACCCCCTCATTCTACCCCCTCATTCTACCCCCTCATTCTACCAACCCCCTCATTCTACCCCCTCATTCTACCCCCTCATTTTACCAACCCCCTCATTCTACCCCCTCATTCTACCAACCCCCTCATTCTACCAAACCCCCTCATTCTACCAACCCCCTCATTCTACCCCCTCATTCTACCCCCTCATTCTACCAACCTCCTCATTCTACTAACCCCCTCATTCTACCAACCCCCTCATTCTACCAAACCCCCTCATTCTACCAAACCCCTCATTCTACCAAACCCCTCATTCAACCCCCTCATTCTACCAACCCCCTCATTCTACCAAACCCCCTCATTCAACCCCCTCATTCTACCAACCCCCTCATTCTACCAACCCCCTCATTCAACCCCATCATTCTACCAACCCCCTCATTCAACCCCCTCATTCTACCAACCCCCTCATTCTACCAACCCCCTCATTCTACCCCCTCAATCTACCAACCCCCTCATTCTACCAACCCCCTCATTCTACCAACCCCCTCATTCTACCCCCTCATTCTACCAACCCCCTCATTCTACCAACCCCCTCATTCTACCAACCCCCTCATTCAACCCCCTCATTCTACCAACCCCCTCATTCAACTCCCTCATTCTACCAACCCCCTCATTCTACCAACCCCCTCATTCTACTCAACCCCCTCATTCTACCAACCTCCTCATTCTACCCCCTCATTCTACCAAACCCCCTCATTCTACCCCCTCATTCTACCCAACCCCCTATCCTACCAACACACCTATTCCTGCCAACCCCTCAACTGCCAACCCTTTGTCTGCCAGCAGACCTCATTTCCACCCCCCCCCCCCCCTGTCCTTGATCTCCTCTAGCCCGAGTAAAGGGGCCGATACCACCGCAGATTTCAGCATGCAATTACTCGACGAATCCAATGACAGATTGTCTTCCCTTACCTGAATGTTACGGGTACTTATCTATTTTCGTGTTTCTGTTTGCCATAGGCGTCGCCCGAGCGGTTTTACGGAGGATTCTCTCTCTCTCTCTTACTCTATGGGGTGTGTGTGTGTGTGTGTTGCGAAGTAATGAGAAAATGACCACAAACACGCTGAAAACATGCCCAAACAGGCAACGGCGGCGAGTTAAGCAAACTAGCGCTCGCCCCCCTAAGTTAGAAGAGTGCGTGAGAGTGGCGGGAGTAGGGCCACTCATGAGAGGATAATGTAAGAGGCGGCTGTCAGTTCAATCTGACACCTCTAGGGTAGAAGACTCGCCAGCTCATCATGTAGCATATCCATTGCACAACGACGCTCTCATGACAGCCTGTCTTTCACCAGTTGTATGACCTGCTCCAAGGTCAAATCCAGCGTCTCCTTGATGTCCTGAGTCCATCGTCTTCCCGGTCGGCCCCTGCCTCGCTTCATAGTGACCATGCCCCCCCCTACATAACCACTCTTTACAGTCCGTTGTGACGTCCTCCTTTACATTGAGATCTTGCCAGGTGGATGTGTTTGTGTCTTTCTTTGTCCACGGCATTTTCAGGACTCTTCTGTAGCACCGTGTCTCAAAAACACCGATCTTCGCTTTTACCGTTATTGTTGTTGTTGTTGTTGTTGAACCTCACCTTGTTAGCCAGACTGTTGTCCTCGACAACAGCCCGTTTCCAGGACAACCACCGGGGAGGTCAGGTGAGGGTCTTAGCCAGTATATTTCTCTTGACCCTGACCAACATTGTCTGATCAGTGTGTTTTGCCTGACCAGACGTTAGCCTCATCGTCCCTAGTGCCGTTGTAAACATCCATGTTTCACAACCATAGGTTGCCATAGGACAAATGCATGTTCTATTCCCTGAGTACTCTCTGCTGTATTCACATATAGTAGAATTAATAACCCATCGTGAACGAAGATGGCTTCGTTTTGGATGCGCATAGTTTTTAGATCAAGTGGAGTACACAAAATAAAACTGGTTGTATACAGTATTGTATAGTCTTCTAAACCAGTACAAAGAAGTTAAGTAATGTATGGGTCTGCATGTGACTGTGCAGATCTTATCCGGGATCCGTGCACTATACCACAAGTGGATACATGTGAGGTGTCCTATGTGAGACATTTCGTGGGCTCTCTTCTCCTTTGCGGCATTGGAGATGTTCTGATCAGCCAGACGAGCAACTTGTGTGAACGCAGAGCGCCAGGCTGAGCGGTCTGACGTAAGTGAGTCTCAAGAGTTAATATCAATAGGTAGGTCTTTCAAGACGACTTTTATCGATCCCTTGTATCTCTCTTTTCATTTGCCATCTGGAATTCTTTTTATTCTTCTTCCTACGCTGTCAGACATCGACTTGAATTTGTTGAAAAGAAAGCACTGGCACTGGCACTGGTCTGGCACTGGTCTAGTACTGGTCTAGTACTGGTCTGGTGCTGGTCTGGTACTGGTCTAGTACTTGTCTGGTACTGCTTGGGTAGATGGCGGATGCCGTCCGAAAAAAAATGACTTTGGTTGCTCTTCGAACCACTTGGTCATCAAGGCCATGATGTCTGCATCGGAGTCTAATCTTTTTCCGTTTAGAAAATTTTTTAAAGGGTCCGAACAAATGGAAATCACAAGGGGATATATCAGGACTATAAAATGGATGTGTCAGTACTTGCCACCTTTTCTGTGCTAACACTTTCTGAACAATGTGCGCGACATTTGGACACACATTGTCCTGAAACAGAATCACAGAATCACATCACACGAAAGCGTGCCGGGTCGTTTATTCTTGATTGCTGTATGCAGCTTGTCTAGTGTGTCACTGTAGCGGATGGCATTGATGTTCACACCAGGCTCTTTAAAGTCTCTACCAACAAAAGTCCCCCAGGGTCAACATAACCTTACCAGCGGAACAGAATCTACCCCAACACAGAGTGCCAGCTGTGTACACACCCGTACAAACCGTTAATCATTCTCTCTCTGAGATCCCCATCTATGGTACCAAACAACAACTAACAAGCCTGCAGATTATATTACATGGCATTGGGCCTAAGGGCTAGAGCCTGGGTGCTGCTGGATCCTTAACAACAACATTAACAGCACCTAGCGCTGCCGACCACATCTCAATTTCATTTTGACCCAATTAACTTCTTCTATAACAAAGGCAGTCATCCTGTCAGACGCGCAAGCCGTACTTCAGAAAGTACAGCAGGGATGGCTTAGGTACGAGTGGATAGCTGCTGTTTAGGCCTCAAACCTCCAGGCGCTGACCTGGATCTACTGTCCTGCTCATGCCGGGGTTCAGGGCAATGAAAGAGCTGACATCTTGGCTTCACGGGCTCCCATCATGGGCACATTAGTGATGGACAGAAGTGACATTTTGAAATCAACCAATGACCGCCTGCTGGATGAGGACACCGCAATAGATGAAGCAGCAATCCACAGACTGCAAAGTTTCGACATTAAACGAGGTTCGAGTGGAGTGGGGCGCATGAGAGGACGGCGCAGGAGCGTGTACAACCAGCGAGCTACAGGGACCATCAGCATCCATACCTTACGCCATTTGATGAGAGAGACTGAGCACCTATGGGTATGCCCGGAGTGCAGTGACGTCGATTCTTAGAAACAGAAACAGAAACTGGATAAAGTTTGCACTGCTAATCCACATCTCCTCCCCCCTTTTTGCCCGCCATTTCCCCCGCCCGTACTCAATGATTGACAGGTACGCCTTTACTTTCAAATCGTGTCTTTCAGGTAGGAGGAATTTCGTCGCGTCAAGCCCTCCTTCGCCCCGTTAAGGAAATGGGGAAGTCTGTTTGTGACCATAGTCGACTATCGGCAATTTTACTGCAATTTGGATGCTGTCCAAGTCAGCACATTTGTAGACTAAACGGAACACACCACTGAGCATATATTACAGAACTGTCCCCTGTACGGTCAGTTAAAGAAGATACACTGACCCAAAGATTCAACACACGATTCAAAACTGTTCCAGGGGACTTAATACAAGTTTATAAATTAATAAATGGAAAGAATAAATGAGACTATACCAAGTTTTCCAAAGTACTACCACCTACAAGAACAAGAGGGCACAGCTACAAATTGTTTAAGGACATGTCCAGATTAGATATTAGGAAGTATTTTTTTTTAGGCAGAGAGTGGTGAATGCTTGGAATGCATTGCTGCAGGATGTAGTGGAAGCAGAGTCAGTTAATGCATTCATAAATATATTGGATGCTCTCAGAATTTTCAATATCGGAGGAGTGAAATAATCTGGTTGTATACAGACTCTGTACAGCCTTCTAAACCAGTATAATGAAGTTAAGGTAAGTTAAGTATGGAGCTAAAGATACAAATAAAATCAGGTGAGGCTGCGGTGGTACTGTGGATTAAAATAAAGTGTGAAAAAAAACCTGTATAAATATGGTTTAGATACCACCCTGGCATGAACACAAGAACGAAACCTACGTTATGACCAAAAGGTCTTCTTCAAGGACAACAGACAATACACTTATACGTCTTGCAGGAACACCACATGGGATCACTCAATCATTTGATATTCTGTTGATGTGTTCCCATCACCTTTTGATGAATTCATCTCTTTTTCTATGGCTGATATGTTGATGTGTTGGCTGATATGCTGATGTGTTGGCTGATATGTTGATGTGTTGGCTGATATGTTGATGTGTTGGCTGATATGCTGATGTGTTCGCTGACATGTTGATGTGTTGGCTGATATGTTGATGTGTTGGCTGAAATGCTGATGTGTTGGCTGACATGTTGATGTGTTGGCTGATATGTTGGCTGATATGCTGATGTGTTGGCTGATATGCTGATGTGTTGGCTGATATGCTGATGTGTTGGCTGATATGTTGATGTGTTGGCTGATATGTTGATGCGTTGGCTGATATGTTGATGTGTTGGCTGATATGTTGATGTATTGGCTGATATGCTGATGTGTTGGCTGATATGCTGATGTGTTGGCTGATATGCTGATGTGTTGGCTGATATGCTGATGTGTTGGCTGATATGTTGATGTGTTGGCTGATATGTTGATGTGTTGGCTGATATGTTGATGTGTTGGCTGATATGCCGATGTGTTGGCTGATCTGCTGATGTATTGGCTGACATGTTGATGTATTGGCTGATATGTTGATGTATTGGCTAATATGTTGATGTATTGGCTGATATGTTGATGTGTTGGCTGATATGTTGATGTGTTCTGATATGTTGATGTGTTGGCTGATATGTTGATGTGTTGGCTGATATGCTGATGTGTTGGCTGATATGCTGATGTGTTGGCTGATATGTTGATGTGTTGGCTGATATGTTGGCTGATATGTTGATGTATTGGCTGATATGTTGGTGTGTTGGCTGATATGTTGATGTTTTGGCTGATATGTGCATTGTCCATTGTCCCTGAAAAAGGCTTTTTTGGTTGTAATGTAGGTTTCGTTTTTGAATTCGTCACAGCATGGTGCTTGAACTATATCTGTACAGATTTCTTTGGTACACAGAGCTAAAGAAGAGCTTAAAACAATTGTTGAGTTCATCACAGGAAATTATCTGATGGTTTAGACATAAAATATGTATTTGCAAGAAGAAGAAGAAGAAAACATATTTATCGTTTCAGCTCTTTTTTTTCGCTTGCTTTATTTCTCTATTACCCAAGGCAGTGTGCGCTGCACTGTGGTTTTTATTTTGCGCCTGTTGGCCCAGTGCATCCGACTTTAACATGCATTTTTATGTAAGGGTCTGCTTCCTCCTGCATTTTCTAAGGGTTTGCTTCACCAGGGTAATGGCCGGTGCTGTGGTTGGGGAGCAAACCCAGCACCTTCAGATTGTGGGCAGAGTCACTAAACCACTAGCCCATGCTGTGCCCTTTATCACCTTTTGATTTTTAATGTGGTCACAGCTTCCATTTATTTGTACCAATTTATTTATTGCAAGATTTAGCTACCTCATCATGTTGCATTTATTGTTCTATGGGGAAGGATTGTTGTTATCCCATAGCTGCTGAGCAAGCCTGCTCTTGGCAGCCCAATGCCATTCTTATATAGATACAGGTCTTCTTTAGTTGTGTCACTGCTCCGTACAGTGTGTTGGTCATTGTCGGCAGTGCTTGTAAGAATCTTTTCGTCATGTCCGCAAGCGCCTTGCACTCAATGAGTAGATGTTGAACTGTTTCATCAGGATGAGAGCAATGTCTACACAAGGGCAGATGCTGGGGATTGATGAGGTTCAAGTGTCTATTGACTCTGGTATGTCCTGTTCGGAACTGGAGATGAGACTTTGATCTCTTCTATGAAGTTTATTTATGTCATCTTTACTTTTTAGCTGTGACATTTCGCTAAATACCCTGCGACCTGTTGTTCCCATCACCAACCTGTTGTTCCCGTCACCCACCTGTTGTTCCCATCACCCACCTGTTGTTCCCGTCACCCACCTGTTGTTCCCGTCACCCACCTGTTGTTCCCGTCACCCACCTGTTGTTCCCGTCACCCACCTGTTGTTCCCGTCACCCACCTGTTCACCCAGATTTCCCTGGTATTATTCTTAATTACTCGTTTCACTGTGTGGTTACTGCAGGGTCTATCCACATGTTTCAAGGCTCGTGTTTGTGCCAGTCTGTCAGCCATCCTGTTTCATGGTAGACCAGCAATGTCGAGGGATCCATTGCAAGGTGACATTTATCCCCTGGGCAGTGATGTTGATCGCCCTCCCCACCAAGACTATCTCCTGTTTGTTATATGGGGTGTGCTGCAGCGCTTCCAGAATAGACTTGGAGTCCCTAAAAATCACAGAATCTATCGGCATCAATTCACGCAAGTCAAACAAAACTCATGTATGGGGATTACAGTGTCGATCCCCACCTCGTTTCCTAGACTGCTGTAACACAACCTGTTCCTATGAGCCATACGAGGATGTGATTTGGGGGAGGGGGTGGTGGGGTGTGTGTGCGTGCGTGCGTGCGCGTGTGTCTCTCTCTCTCTCTCTCTCTGTCGTCTGTGTCTCTCTGTCTTGGTCAGGATGTTTCACCTGGCAGTGATTACTATTCACTCCCACACCTTAAACGAACGGCTACAGGTTGGTCGACTATTGACCCAGCAGCTTGTGGGCCACTGTCCTTTGGCCCAATGCCACAAAATCGTATATACAAGTGTTTGTGAGCTGTAGTTTAGCACCATTTGTCTGGCCTCGGAGGAAGAAACTTTCCCTCTAACACCGTCCAGCGCACACAGATTAAGCTCAGTTCTGTGTGCGTGCGCAACAAAACTGACATACAACTAGCTGGCATTTCCCGAACTCGTGTGTTCTGAAGACAGGGGGACAAGGGAACATTCCAACGTCGGCTCAGGTCAACATACACACCCAGATCACACACAAGCCACTTCGATACCCATGACACGGCTATCTAAAAATGAGGTACTGTCTGGGTGCTCTGATTCGGGAACGTGTTTAGATAGATGTGTGCATTATCAACACACGGAAGTGCTGTGACATTATTTGTGACTTTCAAGTTCCACAATTCTTCATGTGCCGACTTTCCTTCCCGATTATTTCAATAATTTGTTTGAATTGGAGTGTTTGTTTGTGGTGGGAACTTTTTGGAAGTCAAACACTTAACTAAGTCGTGAACTAAGTCTGGTGTTGCTTATTTTCAGTTTGTCTCCAGAGTAACACATCTGTTAAAGCGATTGCTTCTCGCGTTGAAGGTACTAAGTTTCCTGATACAAAACGCTCGTCACCCCAACGGTAAACGGAGACACGACTTACTGTTTGAGATATTAAGTACAGTGATGACAGGGGTCGTGTCACACCCCAGCCAGTTCCTAAGCTATGTATATCAATCTGAGTCCCTTTGTTAGAGAAATAATACCATAAGGTCTCACAACACTTGAAAACACATACGGATATGTCTTCATTGATTCGATCTACAATACATATTTATCATCAACTGAAATCTGTTAAGGCCCATGCGGATTACGAGGTACTAAGCTGCAGGTTATTTAGCTTAGGCCTAAATCCGGCACTGACCTCAACCACCTCAGGTAAATCTGAGACCTTGAACAAAAGTGTCTATCACCTTATTACAACTCCAGTTTCTCTGTGCCTTTAAAACTAGTAAATATAAAGACGTTTTTCGGTACAACCTTTTGAATGACCTGTCCAGAATCCGTCAAAATGTAATCGAACTATATCGAATATATATATATCGAACTAGTAAAAGCTGTGCACAAATGCAGCTATCAAGGTGGTTTTTTTCTCTTTTGTTTTCTATGTTGTTGTTTTGCGAATCCCATAATGCTACTGTGTTACTGTTTTGTGCGCCCTGGAAAAGGGACGTTAAGTGGCGGGTTGCAGTAGCTTTCCTTACATCCCGATGAAGGTGGACAGGGGTCCTATTCTTGGCTTCATCTGTGTGTCACTCACTGCTACGGGGATCACGTCGATCCCTCACCTTGTTAACCAGGCTTCTATGAACACTACCCGTTTTCAGTGAGGGCTACGAGGAAGCCGAGGTGAAGGTATATTTTACCTGACCCTGACTAACATTTCTGATCAGTATATTTTACCTGACCCTGACTAACATTTCTGATCAGTATATTTTACCTGACCCTGACTAACATTTCGAATCAGTATAGTTTACCTGACCCCGACTAACATGTCTGATCAGTATGTTTTACCTGACCTCGACTAACATGTCTGATCAGTATATTTTACCCGACCCCGACTAACATGTCTGATCAGTATATTTTACCTGACCCCGACTAACATGTCTGATCAGTATGTTTTACCTGACCCCGACTAACATGCCTGATCAGTATATTTTACCTGACCCTGACTAACATGTCTGATCAGTATGTTTAGCCTGAGTCTACAGATTACTGCCTGCTCACCTCTGTTGACCTGTGTGCTCTGCTTGCCACTTGTCCCTGTGTCCACACCTGATTCCTGTTGTTTGCCCACTAGGAGTAACTTTACTCCTTTGTGGTGTCCTGACAAAGGCATTAAGTGGCGGCAGGTTGTCGTAGCTTTCCTCCTCACATCCCGAGCGTGCGGACGAGGATAGATGAGAGTCGGTTCTTCAAACGACTGGGCTCTGCTTGGCTTCATCTGCAGATAGCTCACTACTACGGAAATCACATCGATCCCCCACTCCGCTAGCCAGGCTGCCATGGAAATAGCCCGTTTCTAGGGAGACATGCGCGGAAGTTAGTTAGGGCTCTTGGTCAGTATATTTCACCTGACCCTGACTAAAATGTCTGTTGAGAATGTTATGCTTGACCAGACATTAGTCTCAACTTCCCTTCTACACCTGGTAAATCTCTTGTCCTCTTTTCTTCTTTTTCTTCTTCTTCTTTTCTTCTTCTTTTCTTCTTCTTTCCTTTTTCTTCTTCTTTCCTTTTTCTTTCTTTCTTTCTTTCTGATCTTTTGGTCATGCTAGATATGTGGTCTCGTCGCCAACAGGAAGTCAACATTCCTCTCCAGGTCCCGTTTGAGACCCCACAGCTTCTGTGTCAGATCGCTCATCTGGCCAGGTCTGTCACCGCAATTCTCTTTATCATGGGCAATCCTGTAGGATATTTTCAGAGGTCCCCTTCCTTCCTTCCTCCCTCCCTCCTTCGCTCCCTTCCTTCCTTCCTCCCTCCCTCCCTCCCTCCCTCCCTCCCTCCCTTCCTATTTCTTCCTCTACTTCTTTCTTCTTTCTTCTTCCTTCTTTCTTCTTCCTTCTTCCTCTTCCTTCTTCTTCTTCCTCGACCTCGTTCATTCTCAAACTCCCGCTACCAAGGTCTTTGCAAGTAGCATGATGTTGTCCGGAGAATAGAATGCGTTGTGTCGTAGTTTACAGAATGACTACGAAATTTGCACTTTTCTGTCCGAGACATCATTTTATGTGCCCAGTTGGCCTTCCCTCTTCAATCACTTCTCCTTAGCCAGTTGATTTCCATTTAACCATTTTGCTTGATCTAGTATAAGCGCGCAGTGGCATTATGTGGTCTGATATTCCGTTGGTTCTATTTCATATGTTGGTATTTGAGAAATGGACCTTGTATGTTGTTTCAAGCATCCGTCAGAAGCATCTAGTGCATCAATTTGTACCATCTCTGGGTCCTGCATCAACTCGTGCCATCTCTGAGTCCTGCATCAATTCGTGCCATCTCTGGGTCCTGCATCAATTCGTGCCATCTCTGGGTCCTGCATCAATTCGTGCCATCTCTGGGTCCTGCATCAATTCGTGCCATCTCTGGGTCCTGCATCAATTCGTGCCATCTCTGGGTCCTGCATCAATTCGTGCCATCTCTGGGTCCTGCATCAACTCGTGCCATCTCTGGGTCCTGCATCAATTCGTGCCATCTCTGGGTCCTGCATCAACTCGTGCCATCTCTGGGTCCTGCATCAATTCGTGCCATCTCTGGGTCCTGCATCAATTCGTGCCATCTCTGGGTCCTGCATCAACTCATGCCATCTCTGGGTCCTGCATCAATTCGTGCCATCTCTGGGTCCTGCATCAATTCGTGCCATCTCTCAATGAGCGACTTTCAAGGTTTTTCTGTATAGGCTGTATAGATTTTAGGGAACTATGTCTGGATTTGAGTCTTGTGCTCTGTACCTGATGTTCAAACACTGGGTGCCTTGGGTCGTGCTCCTGTTTTCTCGCTCGATTTCTGCTGCGACGCTTCTTCTAATCTCGGACGGTGATATGCCAATTATGGAGTATATTTTATCAATGGAGGTAGGTTTTAGGCACCCTGATACTACCCGACCCACCTTATTTATTGCTGTATCAACTAGTTTCGCGTGGGCAGAGTTTTTCCAGACAGACGCATCGTATTCAGCTACAGAAAAACACAAGGCAAGTGTAGATGTCCAAAGGACTGATGGCTGGGTCCCCCCCCCCCCCCCCCCCCCCCCCCCCCCAATGTTGTGTCGATCAGTTTTGGGATGATATTATTTCTTGCGTGTATTTTAGGCTTTGTTTCCTGGCAGTGCGTCATGTAGGACCAGTGTGCGGTCAAACTTCATGCCTAGATATTGGAGAGCGGTGCAGTGTTCAAGCTCCTGCCATTGTCACATAATCTGAAGTTTTGTTTTTGCCTCTTTTGGTGAACATAACTTATAGAATGTGAATAGTGAACATAACTTATAGAATGTGAATAGTGAACATAACTTATAGAATGTGAATAGTGAACATAACTTATAGAATGTGAATAGTGAACATAACTTATAGAATGTGAATAGTGAACATAACTTATAGAATGTGAATGATGAACATCGCTATTTGATTGTGAATGCTGGCAATTTGGCGGAAGGAGATGTTCCAATCTTTGAAATTCCTCATGTAGATTTCAGCTCAGAAATTGAAGGCTGTAAAGTGATGGAAAATTATGGTGCCTCAGGAGGGGAGATGATGTCACAACCAGCAGTGGTGTCAGTTGGTGGCCGTCAGAATGGGATTGTGATTCCGAGGGAAAGTGCAGATTCTGTCCGCTATGCCAGAAATGGTCATGTGATGTATGGTAGCGTGGAAATCCTGAATACGAGCAATGGGGGTTCTGCTGATGGAGCCCACAACAGATCACATGACAGCATTGAGAGCCAGCGTACGATTATCGAAGCTGATGACTTTGCTAGTTTCCTGGCACAAGAGGATGAGGAAGGGCTTGATGATTTTGAAGATGAAGACATAAACTTTGGTGTTAATGAGGGTGAGGATGGCGGAGTTGATCTTTCTGTATTGATGAAGGGAAGGGGTAATCCGTACATGCTGGACTTTACTGCTGGAGGGCTCACAGAGGGCGATGTCCAGGGTGTTGACGAATACAACAATGGTGATGATACCCTTAGCGACAACGATAGAGATGATGATGATGTCTCTCGTGTTACGGAGACGCGTGTTACAAGAAGTCGTTCTTGGGCAAAAACGAATTCTTGGGTCAGAGAATCCGCAAGCATCCATCAGGCTGGCCCTGAGGAGGATGAAGAGTTGGAATCCCCACCCAGAAATTTGCGGGAGGAAATCAACAACAACGCTCTCATGTTTTCTAGAAGCAATTCTATCCCAGGACCCAGTCATCTTCCACCTGCTTCAAACATTGGCAGCTTCTCCGCCTACAGCTCAAGCCCTGGATCAGGGATTGTGGGGTTATCCAAATATTACATCCAGGATAATGGCACCCCACCATCCAGCCCGTCGCCGTTTAAGCCTCAAACTCACATGCAGAGTTCACATATATTTGCACCATCAATGCGTGAGCCATCACATTCTCCAGCACAACATCATGGGTTTGACCCAGACTCACAAAGTAGTCCTAAACTGCGGAGGTCTATTCAGGACAATTCCTTTCACAACCAACGGATTCAAACTTACATGGGCCACCCTGATGAGTCTTATATGTATGCTACCTCACCACTGCCTAGCCCTCGTTTTGCACCAAACAACCACCATACCACTTACACCAACGCACCAACTCACGGAAGCCTTCCAAAGCAGCATTCTCAAGCTTACAACTTTTATGAGACTCCACTAGGACACTCCGTTGCCTTTTCCTCCAGCATGGAAAACCTATCCGCAGGACATCAGATGTTTGACTATCCATCCACTAAACCCCAACACGCCTCCAGTGTGTTGGACAGGTACACACAGGAAAGTTCTCCACTACAGCGAGGGAAAAGCCTCCCAGATATAGCGAACCTGTCGTCTGGTTCATATCCTGAGTTATGTAAAAACTGCGGCTTCTCCAGGAATGATTATCTCTTTAAAATCAGGTGCGTACAGTTTAGTACTTAAGATCCTCCTCTTCTTCTTCTTCTCCGTTCATCTTCTTCTTCGGTCATCCTCTTCTTTGGTCATCCTCTTCTTTGGTCATCCTCTTCTTCGTTCATTCTCTTCTTCATCTTCATTCATCCTCTAATCAAGGTACTGATCAGACAATGTTAATCAGGGTCAAGACTGGTCAAGACCCACACCTCGGCTTCCACGTAGCCCTCCCTGAAACAGACTGTTCTTCTTGGCAGTATACTCATACCTATGGCGGGATTTGAGTACATCTGCACTGGCTTGGTTAAATAGTTTAATACTAAAAGAAAATGAATGCCCACTGACTATCAATAATCTACTTCCAACTCTTCTAACTTGAATAAAACATGTTTAAAATCCTATCCCTAATAAACAAACACAGCTAAGATCTGTTACAGGGATTTCCGTAGTAGTGACCGACACGCAGATGAGGTCAAACATAGCACATTCGTCTGAAGGTCCTTGGTCCATCTTTATCAGCACGCTCGGGATGTGAGGAAAGCTACTGCAACCCGCCACTAAACAGCCTTTTCAGGGCGCATAAAAGAGTAATCCTACTCATCATGGGCATTCACAACAATGACAACAACGACAACAACAACAACGACTTACAAAGGATACCGTTATGTGCAAGGCTGTTTTATCTCCACACAGCTTTTGTCTCGTATCTGTCTCGCGAGGTCAGTATTGTTCTCTTTCTTCCTGCATGAGCATGCAGCTTTGTAGGATGTGTTTCACGGTCATGGTATGCTCTCCAAATGGACACCTGTCATCTGTCCCAATCCTCATTTTGTTGTAAAGATGACCCTTGAGTCTGTTATGCCCAGTTCTCAGTCTGAAGATGATGACTAGCTGTTCTCTAGTTAAGTTAAAGTAGTTGTCAGACAAAGAAAGCCTGACACAAACATTGGTCCAACACACACTCCTCGCTGCCCTCATCCCAAGGCAGTGGAGTACTCGGCTACACCCACCTGGGGAATATGTAGGGATTTTGGTTGACACTACGCATAAATAATCCTCAGCAGTAGTACGGGGTAGTGGTCGTTCGATGCAACTGGCCTTTGACTCCTAAGTGAATATTATTATTATTTATACATGGTGATGTCACCAACCCCATGTACAGCTTTCTTCAGTCATATTTACCAGATATTGACTGTTTCTTCCAGATTACTTCAGGGACAGCTGGAGAAAGCAGAGAAAGATCTGAAGAGGAAGGAGAAGCAATGGGCTGCGGACCTCGGAGAGCTAAGGAAGGACAATGACCGACAGCAGAAGGTCATCAACCAGGTACGTTTTGTCCCCTCCTTCTCACTTTCATCATCATGATCAACATAGGCGTCTCAGTCTCTATAAGACCATGCTCGTGGTGCCCTGTGAGTTTTGTCCAGCTCCGTCTCAGTCTCTATAGACCATGCTCGTGATGCCCTGTGAGTTTTGTCCAGCTCCGTCTCAGTCTCTATAGACCATGCTCATGATGCCCTGTGAGTTTTGTCCAGCTCCGTCTCAGTCTCTATAGACCATGCTCGTGATGCCCTGTGAGTTTTGTCCAGCTCTGTCTCCTGTATTTCGACGCTGTCTGCTATGGCTGTAAAGGCCGATCCGCAAGTGACAATCCCTTCCACAGATCGTACAACCATACTGAGGAGGCTGGCTTACCATGGAATTCCCCGATCTCTTCAGTCTTTCTCATTTATCTGCAGCCAGGAGGCTTCTACGAGCGTCAGCAGTCAATATGCTCCCTCCAACTGACTGCTTCCTAATTAGCTCGATCTTAAGCAATTTTTTTCCCAGTTCTCCGATGGGACATTGAAGGACATCATGCCCCTCTTGCATATGTCCTTGAATTGCAGTGTGGGACAGCCAATTTTTCTAGCTCTATTGGCCTGCTGAAATCCTTTGGCAGCCTCTCATCTGCCATGCGATAAACATGCCCCGAAGACGTCACTGGCTAAACATCGAATACATGCTGTGAGTGTCTGTAAGATCCCGTTATGCGGCACTCTCTTGCCACCCAACCCCCACTATAAGCCACAGACACCTCATCGCTGAGGAGGCTGGATTGCCAGGCTGTTCCTTGATCTCTTCAGTCTTTCTCTTTTCTGTGCAGCCAGAAGACCTCTACGAGCATCAGCAGCCACTATGTCCCTTCCAACTGACAGTCTCCAAACAGTTCGATCCTGAGAAATTGTTTCCAAGCCCTCGGATGGGAATCATGGGGCTTCTCATCTCTATAGCATACATCCTTTCATCATAGTTATTTGGATATTTAGTTATGTTATGATGTTTGTCAATCCTGTGTGATGAAGACCACTCTCTTTGCTCAGCAAAGATCTGTTCGCTGAAATTAGTGACTTGGGCAGTGATTTGGATTAAAGTGAGAAAGATTTATGCAGCTTCACTCTCTCGTCCTGAACTACCTTTGGCCAGTGAGGAACTGAGATGCTAGTCCGGTCATGCACAACATACTGACCAGGACGTCGCATCAGGGTCAGGCACAATATTCTGACTGGGACGTCACATCAGGGTCAGCCATAACATACTGACCAGGACGTCGCGCCAGGGTCAGGTATGTTATACTGACCAGGATGTTGCATTAGGGTCAGGCAGAATATACTGACCAAGACCACTACCTCTCTTCCATGTACCGTTCCGTGGAAACAGGCTGTTTTCAAGGCAGCCTAGCTGACGAGATGTTGATCGATGTGATCCCTGTAGTAGTGAGCATCACTATGGAATGTGTAGCCTAGTCGACAGTGAGCTGGCTTTCTAGACTGGGCTTACAGCATGCCAGCATTTCAAGCTCACTGATGGGCAGAAAAAAAATCCGAGCCGTAGTTTGTGCCTGGTACGACGGCTCCTCCACTCAACCCAGTTGTAAACGGGTACCTAGCGTAGGAGTTGATGAAGGTAAAAACAGCAAGGAAGGGAACTGGCCACCAGTCTAGTCAGCAGTTTAACCCTTTCCAGTCCAGCAGCTTAACCCTTTCTAGTCCAGTCAGCAGTTTAACCCTTTCTAGTCCAGTCAGCAGCTTAACCCTTTCTAGTCCAGTCAGCAGTTTAACCCTTTCTAGTCCAGCCAGCAGTTGAACCCTTTCTAGTTCAGCCAGCAGTTTAACCTTTTCTAGTCCAGTCAGCAGTTTAACCCTTTCTAGTCCAGTCAGCAGTTTAACCCTTTCTAGTCCAGCCAGCAGTTTAATTCTTTCTAGTTCAGCCAGCAGTTTAACCCTTTCTAGTCCAGCCAGCAGTTTAATTCTTTCTAGTCCAGCCAGCAGTTTAACCCTTTCTAGTTCAGACAGCAGTTTAACCTTTTCTAGTCCAGTCAGCAGTTTAACCCTTTCTAGTCCAGTCAGCAGTTTAATTCTTTCTAGTTCAGCCAGCAGTTTAACCCTTTCTAGTCCAGCCAGCAGTTTAATTCTTTCTAGTCCAGCCAGCAGTTTAACCCTTTCTAGTTCAGACAGCAGTTTAACCTTTTCTAGTCCAGTCAGCAGTTTAACCCTTTCTATTCCAGCCAGCAGTTTAACCCTTTCTAGTCCAGTCAGCAGTTTAACCCTTTCTAGTCCAGCCAGCAGTTTAATTCTTTCTAGTCTAGCCAGCAGTTTAACCCTCTCTATTCCAGCCAGCAGTTTAACTCTTTCTAGTCCAACCAGCAGTTTAACCCTCTCTAGTCCAGCCAGCAGTTTAACCCTTTCTAGTCCAGCCAGCAGTTTAATTCTTTCTAGTCTAGCCAGCAGTTTAACCCTCTCTAGTCCAGCCAGCAGTTTAACTCTTTCTAGTCCAACCAGCAGTTTAACCCTCTCTAGTCCAGCCAGCAGTTTAACCTTAACAAGTCTAGTCAGCAACAGCTGGTTGCAGAAAGTCTGTAGTTTGACTTAGTTAAAGAAAAGGCAGCACAAAAAAGAGAACTACTCACCCACATTGTGCGAAGATTGCTCAGGTATCGCACATTGAAATCTCTTAACACTTCATCCTTGATAACATCCTGCTATTAGATTATCTTTGCCGTTTTTTTAAAACTGTTATGTGTAGTATCTGTGTCAAATGTCTGTTTCTGTGTATATGTGTATAATGTCTGTCTGTATGTAATGTCTGTATCTCTCATGTAGTGTCTGTGTCCAGTGTCTGTATCTGTCATGTAATGTCTGTGTCAAATGTCTGTATCTGTCATGTAATAGTCTGTATAATGTATGTGTATAATATATGTGGATAATTTCTGTCTGTGTATAATCTTTGTAAAATGTATGTGTATAATGTCTGTAAAATGTATGTGTATGTCTGTAAATGTATGTGTAAAATGTCTGTGTATAATGTCTGAATATAATGTCTGTATCTCATGTAGTGTCTGTGTATAATGTCTGTGTATAATGTCTATCTCATGTTGTGTTTGTATATAACGTCTATGTCAAATGTCTGTCTCTCATGTATTGTCTGTGTATAATGTATGTGTATAATGTCTGTGTATAATGTCTGTATATAATGTCTATCTCATGCTGTGTTTGTATATAATATCTATGTCAAATGTCTGTCTCTCATGTAGTGTCTGTGTCAAATGTCTGTGTCAAATATATGTCTTTTGTGTAATCTCTGTGTATAATGTCTGTCTCTCATGTACTCTCTGTGTATAATGTCTCTCTTGTACTCTCTGTGTATAATGTCTGTCTCTCATGTACTCTCTGTGTATAATGTCTGTCTCTCATGTAATCTCTCTGTATAATGTCTGTCTCTCATGTACTCTCTCTGTATAATGTCTGTCTCTCATGTACTCTCTGTGTATAATGTCTGTCTCTCATGTACTCTCTGTGTATAATGTCTCTCATGTAATCTCTGTGTATAATGTCTGTCTCTCATGTACTCTCTGTGTATAATGTCTCTCATGTAATCTCTCTGTATAATGTGTTGTCTCTCTCATGTACACTCTGTGTATAATGTCTGTCTCTCATGTAATCTGTGTATAATGTCTTGTCTCTCTCATGTAATCTCTGTGTATAATGTCTGTCTCTCATGTAATCTCTGTGTATAATGTCTGTCTCTCATGTACTCTCTGTGTATAATGTCTGTCTCTCATGTAATCTCTCTGTATAATGTCTTGTCTCTCTCATGTAATCTCTGTGTATAATGTCTGTGTCTCTCATGTAGTGTCTGTGTCAGATGTATGTATCCAATGGCTGTATCCATGTTCAATCTAATAAATTTCAGCTTCGACAACGAAATAGAGTAGGTACTGCATTTGTATGCTGATACTCATGTAGCATTGGACCTTGATACTCACCTGTGTTTGGTCATGTTGCTCTGACCTTGATACTCACCTGTGTTTTGTCATGTTGCTCTGACCTTGATACTCACCTGTGTGTTGTCATGTTGCTCTGACCTTGATGCTCACCTGTGTTTTGTCATGTTGCTCTGACCTTGATGCTCACCTGTGTTTTGTCATGTTGCTCTGACCTTGATGATCACCTGTGTTTTGTCATGTTGCTCTGACCTTGATACTCACCTGTGTTTTGTCATGTAGCTCTGACCTTGATACTAATCTGTGTTTTGTCATGTAGCTCTGACCTTGAAACTCACCCGTGTTTTGTCATGCTGCTATGACCTTGATACTCACCCTTTTTTTTGTCATGTAGCTCTGACCTTGATACTCACCTGTGTTTGGTCATGTTGCTCTGACCTTGAAACTCACCTGTGTTTGGTCATGTAGCTCTGACCTTGATACTCACCTGTGTTTTTGACCTTGATACTCACCTGTGTTTTGTCATGTAGCTCTGACCTTGAAACTCACCTGTGTTTGGTCATGTTGCTCTGACCTTGATACTCACCTGTGTTTTGTCATGTAGCTCTGACCTTGAAACTCACCTGTGTTTGGTCATGTTGCTCTGACCTTGATACTCACCTGTGTTTTGTCATGTAGCTCTGACCTTGATACTCACCTGTGTCTTGTCATGTAGCTCTCACCCGTGTTTTATCTTCTTTCTCCTCCTCTTCCTCCCTCTATTTTTAATCTTCCTGTTCCTCTTCTTCCTGTTCCTCTTCTTCCTGTTCCTCTTCTTTCTGTTCCTCTTCTTCCTGTTCCTCTTCTTCCTGTTCCTCATCTTCCTGTTCCTCTTCTTCCTGTTCCTCTTCTTCTTCTTCTTTTTATTCTTCTTTTTATACTACTACTTCTTCTTTTTATTCTTCTTGCTTCTCCTCTTCTTCCTTTTTCTCTTCCTCTTCTCTTTCCTCTTCTTTGTCTTCCTTTTATTATGTTAAAAAGGGCGGTTGTTGTAGTTTCAGCTGCGTTTTTTGTGTGTTGGTTGTCCTTTCCTATTCTCTTAGCCAAACTACACTAGTGCAACCAGTTTCCAGGGCTAACAATAGGAGACTGAGTAGGCTCCTGGTTAGCTCTGGCTCACTCACCCTAAAGCATGCAACCAGCTATGAGTCGCTCATTAACTGTCCTGTATCTTCGACCCCCGTGCTGTCATTGTGATGGGGCCCTTATGATGAAATGAGACATTGGCATGAGGCATGTTTTAGGGAAGTCAATCTTATGGGGCACTGAGTAATGAGCCCTCAATCGGAGAACTGTCTGACTTCCTTTTAATGTTTTTTTTTCCCTTAAAACGTTCCCTCTAATTTTCTTTCCATCTTCACTTTTTCCCTCAAACATTCCCTCTAATTTTCTTTCCATCTTCACTTTTTCCCCTCAAACATTCCCTCTAATTTTCTTTCCATCTTCACTTTTTCCCCTCAAACATTCCCTCTAATTTTCTTTCCATCTTCACTTTTTCCCTCAAACATTCCCTCTAATTTTCTTTCCATCTTCACTTTTTCCCTCAAACATTCCCTCTAATTTTCTTTCCATCTTCACTTTTTCCCCTCAAACATTCCCTCTAATTTTCTTTCCATCTTCACTTTTCCCCTCAAACATTCCCTCTAATTTTCTTTACATCTTCACTTTTTCCCTAAAACATTCCCTCTAATTTTCTTTCCATCTTCACTTTTCCCCTCAAACATTCCCTCTAATTTTCTTTACATCTTCACTTTTTCCCTAAAACATTCCCTCTAATTTTCTTTCCATCTTCACTTTTCCCCTCAAACATTCCCTCTAATTTTCTTTCCATCTTCACTTTTCCCCTCAAACATTCCCTCTAATTTTCTTTACATCTTCACTTTTTCCCTAAAACATTCCCTCTAATTTTCTTTCCATCTTCACTTTTTCCCTCAAACATTCCCTCTAATTTTCTTTCCATCTTCACTTTTCCCCTCAAACATTCCCTCTAATTTTCTTTCCATCTTCACTTTTCCCCTCAAACATTCCCACTATTTTTCTTTCCATCTTCACTTCTTTCCATCTTCACTTTTTTCCTCAAACATTCCCACTATTTTTCTTTCCATCTTCACTTTTTCCCTCAAACATTCCCTCTAATTTTCTTTCCATCTTCACTTTTTTCCTCAAACATTCCCACTATTTTTCTTTCCATCTTCACTTTTTCCCTCAAATATTCCCTCTAATTTTCTTTCCATCTTCACTTTTTCCCTCAAAGATTCCCTCTAATTTTCTTTCCATCTTCACTTTTTCCCTCAAACATTCCCTCTAATTTTCTTTCCATCTTAATTTTTCCCCTCAAACATTCCCTCTAATTTTCTTTCCATCTTCACTTTTTCCCTCAAACATTCCCTCTATTTTTCTTTCCATCTTCACTTTTTCCCTCAAACATTCCCTCTAATTTTCTTTCCATCTTCACTTTTTCCCTCAAACATTCCCTCTAATTTTCTTTCCATCTTAATTTTTCCCCTCAAACATTCCCTCTAATTTTCTTTCCATCTTCACTTTTTCCCTCAAACATTCCCTCTATTTTTCTTTCCATCTTCACTTTTTCCCTCAAACATTCCCTCTAATTTTCTTTCCATCTTCACTTTTTCCCTCAAACATTCCCTCTATTTTTCTTTCCATCTTCACTTTTTCCCTCAAACATTCCCTCAAATTTTCTTTCCATCTTCACTTTTTTCCTCAAACATTCCCACTAATTTTCTTTCCATCTTCACTCTGCTCTTTACTTTTCCCCTCAAACATTCCCTCTAATTTTCTTTCTATCTTCACTCCTGTATTTCAGTTATTTGTTTCTTTGACTCTCTTTCTCATCTCAGGCCTTCTCTCTCCTCTGTGTGTCTATCTTTATTCCTTATTTCCTCCTTCTTTTATCTCTCTTCTGTTATCCCTTCATTAGTTACTCCTTTCTCCCTTTTCCTTCTATTTCCTCCTTTTTCAACACCCAATTTTTATCTTTTTCTGCCTTTCACAATTACTATGTTTATTCCTTTCTCCCATCTTTCATTTCCCACTTCATTATTTTGTTTGCCTAGATCTCATTATCTCTCTCTATCTCACTCTCTCTCCCTCTTCACTATCTCACTCTCTCTCCCTCTTCACTATCTCACTTCATGTGTTTCTTTCTTCATTCCTCGCTCCCTCTTCACTGACCAACTCTCTCACTCTCACTTCTCTGTTCTTTCTTCATTGCTCTCTCCTCCTCCACATTATTCCTTCCCTCTATTCTTTCTCCCCTGTGTCTCTTTCCAACTCCAATGTCAATATTTCTCTTTTTTCATCCCTCTCCATTTTCTTCTACCTTTTCTGTTTTCCTTCTTTCTTTTCATTCTCAACTTTCTTTATGTCCTTTTCACTTCCTCCTTCGTTCTTACATTTTTCTTCAGTCCATCTTTTTCACCTTTATTATTCCATTTCTTTTTTTCCTCTCTACTAATCCTTTAATCCGTCGGAAAACAAAACCTCTGTTCTCACCCTGATCACAGTTTGTAAAACATATTTAATAGCATGTCATCATCATTGGCGATGGTAATTGTAATTTTAGCGCTGCCGAAGACGTATGTGTCGGACAGAAAGGTGCAAATATCACAGTCAATCTGTAAACTAGCGACACAACGCATTTCATTCTCTGGACTACATCCTGCTACTTGTAAAGCCTTGTTCAGGGCTTGGTAGCCGGAGATTGAGAACGAACGAAGAAGAAGAAGTATTAGCACAAAGCTCGGACAGAGATATAGAGACCATGTGTTGCCCATACTGTATGATCCCTCTCTCGGTCTGCCTGGTTTAAAAATAATGTTCGCTTAGGCGTCTGAGGCACGTTGCGTCGGGCGGCCACATTCACGATCCACTGCTGCGGCGTGGTTCCAGGTCTCATCCAGGGCAGAAGTTGATATCTGCTGGAGCCAAATTGTACAGGGACGGCCTCTTCTGCGCCTCCATCCGGCCGTGGGGAGACTTTTGACACCGAGGAACGACTTGTGTAGTATCTTGTGGGCAGGGGTTTCCTGGTCCAGCCGTACAACATGACCGAACAAAGAAACTCAGCGCCGGTCAAGGGTTTTCTGGTCCAGCCGTACAACATGACCGAACAAAGAAACTCAGCGACGGTCAAGGGTTTTCTGGTCCAGCCGTACATGACCGAACAAAGAAACTCGGCGACGGTCAAGGGTTTTCTGGTCCAGCCGTACAACATGACCGAACAAAGAAACTCAGCGCCGGTCAAGGGTTTTCTGGTCCAGCCGTACAACATGACCGAACAAAGAAACTCGGCGACGGTCAAGGGTTTTCTGGTCCAGCCGTACAACATGACCGAACAAAGAAACTCGGCGACGGTCAAGGGTTTTCTGGTCCAGCCGTACAACATGACCGAACAAAGAAACTCGGCGCCGGTCAAGGGTTTTCTGGTCCAGCCGTACAACATGACCGAACAAAGAAACTCGGCGACGGGCAAGGGTTTTCTGGTCCAGCCGTACAACATGACCAAACAAAGAAACTCAGCGACGGTCAAGGGTTTTCTGGTCCAGCCGTACAACATGACCGAACAAAGAAACTCAGCGACGGTCAAGGGTTTTCTGGTCCAGCTGTACAACATGACCGAACAAAGAAACTCGGCGACGGTCAAGGGTTTTCTGGTCCAGCCGTACAACATGACCGAACAAAGAAACTCAGCGACGGTCAAGGGTTTTCTGGTCCAGCCGTACAACATGACCGAACAAAGAAACTCGGCGACGGTCAAGTGTGTCTGAGATTGGGAGGAGGCCTGTTTTGGCTGAGACCTCTACTTAGCGGAGGTTGCCTGGTTTGCTCCAAGGAAAATGTGATACCAATACATTTGGAACAAGACAAGCTGCAGAAGCGGCCGGATCAGCAGAGCAATGCTCTATCTGTTCGCCTGTCGGATCTTCTCCTAGACCAGCCGCCAACCAAGGTTAAGAACCTGGTCTGCCCTGCCACAACACTCAGCTGAGGTTGCCTTTCCTCACTCTAGGATAAGGCATTGTATCCTCTTGCATGTGCTCCTTCACACATCGTCGGTTGTCAGGTTTGGTAGACTCTGACCAACTTTCAGAATTATCAGAAAACAGGTTGCACAGCCATATCTGACAAAACCCATCAAGATACTCCAGTATCTTATCTGCAAGGCTTCAGATGGTTTGAAATCAGTTTTCCTTCTCCTAGATGTTCTGCCTTCCTAGGCTTTCTGCCCCATCTACCAGAATAGCATATATGTCCCATTATGATGTTCGTTCTGTTGTTCATGTCAGCTTTACGTACAGCCGCCAATTTATTTTCAACCAAATAACTACACACAAAAGCCTATGCACTGACTTCCCCGCACCCTATTTGTCATGCAAATGAATGCTAAAGTAACCAAATTCAAACCAAATTTTAACTCACTTCCTGTTTTTGGTTTGTCAACCAATTGTTGCTAACACAGACTTGCCAGCATGGCTGTCACAAGTGTATTGATTTCACACTTAACTCAAAACTGTGAATGGCACTCCGTGCATTTTCTGTCCTGTTTGTGTGCAAGTGTTTGGCTGTGAAATGTTAGGGTTGTCGTTAAGTTGTGGGTCTTTGAGTGTGTGGGAGACATTTGAAAAATGAGAGTTGGTAAAAGATGGATTAATATGAAGTGGGAAGTTAAAATTTGTTCAAGGGTTAATATGACAGGAGAGGTTAATATTAGTTGAAGGGTTAATATGAGTGGGAAGTTAATATTAGTTGAAGGGTTAATATGAGTGGGAGGTTAATATTAGTTGAAGGGTTAATATGAAATAAGAGGTTAATATTAGTTGAAGGGTTAATATGAAATGAGGTTAATATTAGTTGAAGTGTTAATATGAGTTGGAGGTTAATATTAGTTGAAGTGTTAATATGAAATGAGGTTAATATTAGTTAAATGGTTAATATGAGTGGGAGGTTAATATTAGTTGAATGGTTAATATGAGTGGGAGGTTAATATTAGTTGAAGGGTTAATATGAAATGAGAGGTTAATATTTGTTGAAGGGTTAATATGAAATGAGAGGTTAATATTTGTTGAAGTGTTAATATGAGTTGGAGGTTAAGATTTGTTAAAGGGTTAATATAGGAGGGAGGTTAATATTAGTAGAAGGGTTAATATGAAATAAGAGGTTCATATTAGTTGAAGGGTTAATATGAAATGAGAGGTTAATATTTGTTGAAGGGTTAATATGAGTGGGAGGTTAATATTTGTTAAAGGGTTAATATGAAGTGTTTTCACATGGGATGAATGATTAATATGAAAGGAAGGGTTAATATAAAGTGGGTTAATACATGATAAAGAGTCAATTTGTAAGGAATATGCAATTGAGAGTGAATATCAAATGGTGGCTAATATGAAGTGGACATTTAATATTACAAATGAGAGGTTGAAGGGGTGGTTAATATGGAATATATGGCTAATATGAGGCGGATTTACGTTAAATGTGGACTATGGGGGTTTATTATGAAATAGGTGAAGCAATAATAGATGAAGAGTTAATATTGAATAAAAGAACTGGGTACGGCGTGGGCTTGTGGTTAAGTGACACGGCTCACAACTGAAGGTACTGGGTTTGATCCCCCATCACAGCACCGGCCGTTACTCCGAAGGAAGCAAACCCTTTGAAAATGTTTCAATAAGTCATCGTATGTTATTATCAGTTTAAAAAATGTATTGTATGTTTTTATCAGTTTCAATAAGTCATCATATGTTATCAGTTTCAATAAGTCATCGTATGTTATTATCAGTTTAAAAAATGTATTGTATGTTTTTATCAGTTTCAATAAGTCATCATATGTTATCAGTTTCAATAAGTCATCATATGTTATCAGTTTCAATAAGTCATTGTATGTTATTATCAGTTTCAATAATTTATTGTATTTTATGAGTTTGAATAATTTATTGTATGTTTTTATCAGTTTCAATAAGTCATCCCATGTTATCTTCATTTTCAATAAGTCGTCCCATCCTATTTTTATGTCACACTGGTTTGATTCATCTTGTTTCATATTTATTTGTAGAAGTTCAGCAATATGAATTCATTATTCTATTTCTCTCTTTGTAGAGTTTAACCCTTGGTCCGGAGGCCCGGATAGAAGCCACGATGCAACATGAGATTACCAGGCTGACCTCGGAGAACTTGGTATGTCACTTAATGTCCATCCTGTCACTTTGTGACCTCCGTCAATGATACTCACTTCACTTGAATGGAACACTTTGTACGGAACTACACGAACGACAGCTCGCAAACACTTGCAGATACCACACTATATGGCATTGGGTCAAAGGGCAGGAGCGCAAAGGTTGCTGGATCAATAACCAACCATACTTACTTGACTTGTCCATCACTTTGTGAGCTTTGCCAATGATACTTACTTGACTTGTCCTTCTCTTTGTGAGCTCTGTCATTGATACTTGACTTGTCCGTCACTTTGTGACCTATATCAATGATACTTATTTGATGGACTTGACTTGTCCATCACTTTGTGACCTATATCAATGATACTTACTTGGCTTGTCTTTCACTTTGTGAGCTCTGCCAATGATACTTACTTGACTTGTCCTTGACTTTGTGAGCTCTGCCAATGATACTTACTTGACTTGTCTGTCACTTTGTGACCTATATCAATGATACTTACTTGACGTCCATCACTTTGTGACCTATATCAATGATACTTACTTGACTTGTCCGTCACTTTGTTTCCTTTCGTTTAGCCTTGGTTCTGGGTAATTTGTAGTTTTGTCTACTGGGCTGGATGTGCTGTATTAGTGATTGTAAGAGTCTTATGTTGTAGTCTTATGTACTGGAGGTTGCGGATTCAAATCACGGTGGAGACCGAGATTTTTTTTCACGTAGATCTTCTTGTAAAAATTCCCCTGATCTCTGGGTAGTGAGATCGGACTCCTGTGTTCAGTGTCGAGCACGTTAAAAATCCCTAGGCAGTTGGAAATTGAAAAGAGTAGGCTTAACGGCTGCTGCCCGGACAAAATTCAAATTACGCCAAATGGCGCCTAACTGGCTGCGGGTCTACTTAGCTCTAGTGTTTTAGTCTATTACAATGGACTCACGCATCGGTTAAAACACACTAAAAAAAACTGGTTGAATACAGACTGTAGAGTCGTCTAAACCAGTATAAAGATAAGTTAAGAAGAAGAAGAAGAAGGAGGAGGAAGAGGAGATTTTTGGATCTAATGAACAGCACCATCAGTTTTAGAGTACATGAGTCACAGCTCCTGTTGCTAATTTTCTTCATGCAGGATCTGAGAGAATCTATTGACAAACAGAGCGATCAGATCCGCAAGCTGAAGAAGATGCTGAAAGTCTACGCCAGGAAACTTAAAGATGGTGAAGGTGAGAGGGAAAAACTGTTTAAGCTTCCTGATTGGGTGCCTTATCTGAGGCCACATAGCTTGACAACATTCTGTGGTTCTACTGTTTTCTTCTCTTTCTTCATCTATCTGTCTCTCTGTCTGTCTAGCCTGTCTTGATTGTCTTGCCTGTTTATCTATCTTATCTTATCTTATCCTATCCTATCCTATCCTATCCTTACCTATCCTCTGTATCTATCCATCCATCCATCCATCCATCCATCTATATCTAACCACATCTATATCTATTATATCCATATCCATATATATCCATCCATATCCATCCATATATATCCATATATCCATCCATATCCATCTATATCCATTCATCCATCCATCTCGCTTTTTCTGTGTTTTTCTCTATCCTTTCTTCCCTCTCACCCCACATATATGCATGCCTGGTAGGTTACAGTGTTACTAGAATGTGTTCCTCTTTTGGGTCCAGGTAACACACTGGTTATATGTGTATGATTGTATGAGAAAGGGCTGAAGAAAAGATAACAAGGATTTGCTAAAGGTGTCAATGAAAGACCTCCAAATTGTTCTTGCCTCTTGCGAGTTGAGTCGGACCACTCAATCTGGTGCTCTGCAATCACACAGAGTGCTCGCCGGACTGAGCCGAAAATCTCCAATCCAGTGAGGGGCAAGTGAGCCATCTGAAACGCCGTCCATGTGTACCCCTTATGGGATAGGGTCTGCAAATCAATGACAGGACTGCAGAGTCACACGCAGAACCATACTAGACCACGTCTACCCACCACACAAATCGGATGATGTCGCCATCTTCATCCGTGATGGGCAACTACATTACTGCCATAGACGAGGGAGGGGGAATCTAAAGATAAGTGATAGGCAATCGAATCCCCCAAGTTTCAAGCGAGATAAGAGCAGATTTACCTTCACTCATCTTGACAATTGTCAAAGGTAGCTGGGGACAGAAGAGTGAAGTTAATGACCAGCGCAGTTTCTTTCACTCTATAATCCAAATGTAACGTAAGTTACATCATCGGGACAGAAAGAAACTGTCTGATAACTTGCTATTACCACTTGCGATGGGCAACTAACCACTCTGTTAACTATGTCTTTGTACATACCATTAATATACCATTAACTTGTGTTGGTTCTTCTAAAACAATCCAGGTGCAGAGATTGCCGCTGAGTTGGAAGATGAGGAAAATGCTGCAAACACAGACGCTATCGCTACAGTGCTTCACAGGGAGAGGTCCTACATGGGCATGTTGGAGTACAAGAAGGATGATGAGGTTGCTCTGGTGAAACATCTGATTCTTGGTAAGGGGGGTGGGAACAATAGGAGGGAGATAGTCCGGGAATGGGAGTGAGTGAAAGAGTGAGGGAGTTCATCTTTGTGTGTTTGTGATGGAATATGAAAAAGAGAGGGAGAGAGTGAGTGTGTCTTTGTGAATGAGCGAAGGAAAGAGTGAGGGAGTGTGACTTTGTGAGTGAATGAAGTGATGTCTTTGTGAGTAACTGAAGGCATGAGAGAATAAGAGAGTGTTCTTTTGTGAATTAGGCAAGGAGTGTGTGAGAGTGGGAGAGAATATCTTTGTGTTAGTGTGTATGATAGAGAGAAAGACAGAGAGCTAACCAAGACCCTATTCTGTCTGCAAGTGGTGGGCCCTGGAAACAGGCTGCATAAGGGAAAGCAAACCTGGTACCCCAAATCAGCAGGCTGAAACCGGATGTGTCAAGCCAAAAGGCACAGATATTTCACCCGCGCTGTAAAGCATGACACAATGTCCTTTTCAGAACGAACGCTGAAGACTAAGAGTTCATTGACCAATGACTGACGAAGCAGTTTTTGACCATCATGCCAGATGGTGTCTTTAAAGATGGCAACGAACTTCCTCCACTCAGTCTCAGAACAGCCTTCATATGGTCTTGCCCCAGCTCTGGTTCATGAACTCTACGATAGACAGTCATTAAAAAGAAATATAAGCTTTATCTAGGACTATCATCCATTTATAAGATGATAAAACGTGTATCCTGGATGATTTTACAGAAGAATTCCGCGGATACCATCGTCTCCATAGAATACAAATGATACTGTATTCAAAGAGGCACAGACAACTCATTGCAAAGATCAGAACAAGGCAGTCATCCTTTTGGGCATGTCATGAGAAGAGGCGGCTTGGAGCACGTTGTGACAATGGGAAATATAGCAGGAAAGAGAGGCAGAGGAAGGTCGAGAGAGATGATGCTGGACATCCTGAAAGTCAAGCATGGGCGACAACCAACAACAGAGTTGGTAAATGACACACGTGACAGAAGCGGCTGGAGGTCCATGATTGCCTATCAGCAGGGCACCTGATGATGATGAGGATCCTGGATGATCCGTTAATAGGACAATAAAACTTCCATCTAATATGAGCACCAGTTTATAGGACAATAAAACCTGTATCCAAGGTGAACATCCATTTACAAGACAGTAAAATCTGTATCAAGGGTGAGCATCCATTTACAAGACAGTAAAACCTGTATCCAAGGTGAACATCCATTTACAAGACAGTAAAATCTGTATCAAGGGTGAGCATCCATTTACAAGACAGTAAAATCTGTATCAAGGGTGAGCATCCATTTACAAGACAGTAAAACCTGTATCCAGGGTGAGCATCCATTTACAAGACAGTAAAACCTGTATCCAAGGTGAACATCCATTTACAAGACAGTAAAATCTGTATCAAGGGTGAGCATCCATTTACAAGACAGTAAAACGTGTATCCAGGGTGAGCATTTGTTTACAAGACAGTAAAACCTGTATCCAGGGTGAGCATCTGTTTACAAAACAGTAAAACCTGTATCCAGGGTGAGCATCCATTTTCAAGACAGTAAAACCTGTATCCAGGGTGAGCATCCATTTACAAGACAGTAAAACCTGTATCCAGGGTGAGCATCTGTTTATAAGTGTTTCTTACCTTTCCTCCCTGCATGTGATAATTTCTTTTGCTTTCCCCTTTCTGATTTCAGATCTAAAACCCAAACAGGCATCTGGTTTTATTCCTGGCCTCCCATCATACATCCTCTTTATGTGCGTACGTCACACGGATTACGTCAATGACGATGAAAAAATCAAGTCTCTGCTCACCTCCACAATCAACGGAATCAAAAAAGTCGTGAAGGTACTGGTTTGTTGTTATTTTGAACTGCCTATAATTATTGTCATTCTTTGAATGTTCTTTTACAACCTTTACCGTTCTAGCCGCAAGAGATTATGCCAACCTGGCCCAGTTTCACTGGAGTTGCACGCCACCAGCTCTATGGTCATTGTTTTATCGTATATAAACTACCGGGCTAATGCCATGGAAACGGCTGAACATACTGCTCTTTTGATTGTAGAGAGTTCCAACTCCCGTCATGTACTGTTAGACAAACACAATGGCGATTTCAAAACAATTTCATTACAATTTTGACGAGGATTTCTTCTGTTTATCGCACGGATTTGAAGATTCACCCATTATTGAGAATGGGAGAGTTAAGTTTCTGCAACAAATTTTTCTGAGGTAAATCTATTTTTTTTTAAAAATGTAGATACAATAAGTAAATTTATAGTTGAGTGACAGGCGTAGCCATTATAGTAAACATTGATTGTAGTATTAGTACGTTTTTCGGCAGATTTTTTTTTTTCTCACAGGGTGAGTCAACTATCAACTTCATCTTCTTGTATCTCAGAAACTAACATACACACAATAACACCAACAAGTTCTTTATTTTTATATGTCTCTAGACACACACACACACACACACACAAAAAAAGAAAAAACAAGATTAGAAACAACAATCACGTTGTGAACTGACGTGTTGAAAAATTATGCAGATGCAGGAAATAGACGTAATTTTGTAACATAGAAAGCTGAAGGTTAGCCCTTTAAACCCCGACAACCAGGTTCGTAAAATCTCATTCCCCTGTGCTCCTGAGAAAATGTGTGCAAGGTAGACATTTGAGGAAAGCTATTTACTATGACAAAACTATGTGTAGTAGTTTTATTATACAAGGCCTGTTCAAATGAAATCGGATCTAACTGCGCCAAGTGAACATGCGTACGATGCGCATGACGATGTCACTTCTGGTGTAAACAGCACATACCTATGGACAATTTTGCAATATTTCATTATCCTCCGACTTATAGTTTCCTCAGCAGGCCGTTGAAAACATGGCGGGTGTGATATGGAATCTGTCCAGTGTTGATCAGCGAGCGGTGATTCGATTTCTAACAGCTGAAGGATGTCAACCAGTTAACATTCATCACAGAATGCAGGCAGTATTACCCCTAGGTTCCTTTCCTTTTCCAATATCTTTTTAATATTGTTTACACCCATTCTGTAATTATGTTCTATATTGGATCTACCCATGTGGATGACTACATTTATCTACATTAAATTCCATTTGCCAGCTCACAGACAATTCTCAGATTTTAATCTAAATCCAACTACAATATATCCACTTCTGCTTTAGATGAGACACTACTGCATAGTTTTGTGTCATCCACAAATTTCAGGATCGTGGAATCGATATTATATCAAGAATAAAATTGATCACAAAACAGGCATCATTCAAATAATCATGTCTCATCTTCAGAAAAATCACCACGTAAATCCAATTGATTGACCTACAATTCCTTGAGAACACTTTCAACGATTAGTTTTGTTGTTAGCCTTTTAGAGCTTCTTTCTTCCGAATTTTCCAAACTACTTTCCTTCATGAAATATCAGGAAAAATTCCAATTTTGAAGATGACGCCATATTTTTTATCTCCGGAAAATGTGTGTACTGTGTAGATGGCATGATATTATGCCCCAAATCTGAGCAGTACAGTCCGAAATACATCTTTAAATAATGGTCCACTCGTCACACTGAATCATGGGTGGCTCTGGGAATAGGGTATTTACATACCACAGGATTCAAAGAACTAAACACCTGAACATCAACGTGGCAGAAAAACAATAAGTGATAAACAACATTAATATACCAACTCCATGCCGCCAATGTCCAACTTGGTCCTGATACAAGACGCACAAGAGGAAAACTGTGTCAAATTAACCTTCGCCAGGCTACACTAAAACATTGACGTAATTTTCCCTGCAGCTGCACAAGGTTTCAGCATGTCATATTTTACTTTGGTTGTTGACTTTGAGAGCATGTAATCTTTTTATTAGTTGGCCTATAGATATGATTTTGTTGTGTGTAGAGACATAAGGTAATAAAGAACTTGTTGGTGTTATTGTTTTGGATGTGTGTGTGTTAGTTTCTGAGCTACAAAAAGATGGTGATATTTTTTTTTTTTAAAACCCCAAAAAACTAACACAATCATACAAAATTTTCCCCATTGCTAGGGTAATCGAGGGGTTTTTGAAATTTATTAAACAAAGCACAAACATTTAGACTCGCCGATTGGGGGAACATCGCTCCTCTTATAATTCATCAAAAACACAACACTTTTTGGATCGGCTTATCTGTTAGTCTTCACTCCAAACGTATTTATGACATCTATATGAACGTACTAAACAGAACTACCTCACAAAGATCTTCTACAGCAACTTACTTAACCATCCCCAATAATGGGCAGAGTCCAAACCGATTGAAAAAGAAGAATATATCCTTTGAAAAAAAAAGTAGTCGATCTACACTTTCTCGGCTTAAATTGGTAAAGATGGAAGTAATACTAGTTCACTATCAAATCAGCCGTATTTTCTAATTTTTCTATGGTGTGCTGTTTGTGTTATATATGATAATATTGATAATTGTTAATGTCGGTCAACGTCGGTCAATTTTCAGCCTCTGGTGTACAAACTTGGTTTTGTTTTTGTTGGCTATGGTAACAGACTGCAGCGTGGTCGAGTTTAAATTTCTTTTTACTTGACCAGGACATTAACCTTCACAATGGTGTTCGAAACCTATGTTTTATCATTTACAGAGACACAGTGATGATCTTGAACGTATCACAATGTGGTTGGCTAACACTTGCCGTCTCCTTCACACCTTGAAGCAGTATAGCGGAGAAAAGGTAACTCTTGATTGTTTTCTTCATTATTACTGCCCTTGGTTTAACGAAACAAAAAAAAGAAATGGCAAGCAAGAGCAGAGTATTTGAATGGCAGAGTTCTGGAAAGATGGACTTAGAGTCAAGCTAAGAAGAAGTGATGTTTGTGGGAAGATGTACAAGTGGATCAACCACTAACTCAAACAAAGAACGGCCAGAGTCTAAGTACAAGGGCAGATGAGCAAAAAGGTGACACTCGAGCAGGGAGTACCCCAAGGGGGAGTACTGTCACCCACACTCTTCCTGGTATATATAAACGATATTACAGAGAATATACCAAGAAGAGTCCATAGCTCAATGTTTGCAGACGATCTGGCTATGTGGACCTCTGAAAAGAATCTCACCATAGCAAGAAATCGGATGCAGACGGCCCTAACATCGCTGGAAGAGTGGGCGAACTCATGGCTGGTCAAAATAAACGAGGAGAAAACCACATGCACAATATTCTCGCTTTCATTAAAACCCCAAAGTACCAAATTAAGTCTAAATGGCAAATTCCTGCAGCCAAACGACAACCCAACCTATCTGGGAGTCACATTTGATCGGCGCATGACATGGAAAAGTCAGATTGAGAGAAACCGAATGAAAGCCAGAGAAAGAATGGCAATCATGAGGAAACTTGCTGGCACAAGCTGGGGAGCAGACGAAGGCATACTAAAGAAACTGTACACTGGAAGAGTGAGACCAGTTCTCGAGTATGGCATTGCGGCATGGACAACAGCAGCGAAGGCGAACTTCGATAAAGTTAACAAACTTCAAAACCAAGCCATGAGAATTATAACAGGCTGCATGAAGTCAACGCCAATTGTAGAACTTGAAAAGATTACAAAACTGCAATCCATGACCGATAGAAGAGACTGCAGAGCCCAGCTGCAGACAGAGAAACTCCGAAGACTGACCGACCATCCAATGCACCAGAGACTAAACAATTTGGGAAATGGGAAACTAAAGCGGAGAAACTTTGCAGAAATAGCCAAAGCAAAGATGCACGAAGATCCCATAAACGCACTAACAACACCAAAACCCATCACTACTGTACGAAAACCTACCTGGAGGCAGGATATATTTCCAGAGGTGGTAGAAAATATACCAGGTATTGCAAACAAAAACTGCCAGACTGAAAAAGAAAGGAGAGATACTACCCTAAGCCTCATAACGAAAAGCTACCCAAGCATGGACTGGACCCATGCATACACCGACGGTTCTGTAACAAACACAACACAGAACGGAGGGGCAGGAGCATTCCTGAACCTACCAAATGGCAGAAAAATAACACTGTCATTCGCTACTGGTAAGTACACAAGCAATTTCAGAGCGGAGGCAGAGGCACTGAGGGCAGCAGTGGAAGAAATGGTGACACACAGTGAAAATGAGAGCCATATAGTCCTGCTTACAGATGCTCTCGCCGTAGTCACAGCGCTAAAAAGCCAGAAAAACACTGAGCTTAATGACTTAAGAGCAGCACTCTGCAAACTGTGCCAGCAGTCCGCACCAAAAAGGGTAGTGGTACAGTGGGTCCCGTCACACTGCAACATCCAAGGCAACGAGGAGGCAGACAGACTGGCAAAAGAAGGTGCAAGACTACCACAAACAGATACCAGTATGACGTACGAAGAGTCAAAACGGCTTATCAAAGCCAGATACACGACCAAATGGGAAACCGAACATACCGGTTACACCAAAAACGATGCCTATTACCAGTTGAACCGAAGAGAGCAGGTCGTTGTCTTCAGACTTCGCACTGGCCACAATAGACTGAGGTACCACCTATTCAACAAATTGAAGATAGGGTGTACCGACGAATGCCCGTGCGGTACTGGTAAAATGACCGCTGAACATCTGCTGCAGAACTGCCCGACATACGAGGATCAAAGAGAGCAGATGTGGCCATCACCAGTGGAACTGCAAGACAAGCTCTATGGCAGTGTCGACAGCCTCAGGATGACCGCCGCTTTTTTCGAAAAAATAATGGTTACTGTCTGACTGCGTACGCAGAAGAAGAAGAAGGAGAAGAATGGCAGAGTGGTTAGACCAGTTGTCTGTTGTAGCAGTGGAAGTAGGTTTACACCACTGGTTGTGACCATGCTCTAGTCTATCTTAATGTAATTGGATACCTGACTTATACTTTGATAAAGTAAGATGGTAAAGGAAGGAGTTAAAAGTAAGAAAGTGAAGGAGTACTACTAACCTTAAAATTGAGAAATCAAACTTGTGTTATTTTGTCCGCTGTTCATTCAAGCCAGAGCACGTGGCCACCAATACAGTTGGTCCCCTTCAGGAAGTCTGTGCTAATCCACTTTACGTGCTCTTGCAGTTGTAATGTCTGCAACAAATTATTTTTCACAATGATGTTGCTAACCTCGTGCACAGTTCTCTGTTGCTGTCTTTTATGACGTACTTTGAGGTCTAGTCGGTTCTGTTCTTTCCCGCCCAGTAAGAGGCGGGGGGATCCGGTCTATAAAGAGAATTGGTAGCTCCACATGCCAAAAGAAACAACTGGCAACTCCTTCAGTAGATCCTTTTACCACGTCATCCCCATCGGTAATGTTTGTGGGGCAGAAGATGCAGCACAGTGAATGAGCTTACGGCAGTCATCGACTCATAGCTGGCTGGTTGCATCAGTGTCAAGGAACCAGGGCTGACCATGGCCATCGTCTGCTTCCAAGTGGCGGCCCTGCAAACAGGCTGCAGCAGTTCAGCCTGGCTAAGAGATTAGGGATCACATGGGGAAAGCAAACCCGATCCCAAAAATGGTGTGCTGAAATCGGAAGTTTAATGCCAAATGGTGCAGATTTCACAGCAGCTTCGCTGTAAACTACGATGCTACATCACAAACATCCTTTTCAGGCCAAGAGAAAGATGAAAAAGAAGAAGAAGGAAAAAGATAAAGAAGAAGTGAGGAAGTCCAATTTCTCATGACTAATTTAAGAAGGAGAAGAAACAAAGAGGAAGAAGAAAAAAAATAAGAAGAAGAAGAAGAAGAAACAAGAAGAAAAGTCAGAAGAAAGAGAAACAATAACAGATACAGAAAAAGTCACTTCTCTCATTTAAGGAGAGAAGGAAGAAGAAAAAGACAAAAAACAAGAAGAATAATGAGAAACAGAAGAGGAAGAATAAAATTAAGAAGAGGAAGAAGAAGAAGAAAAAGATCATCCGATCCTGAGTGAGTCCCTTATCTCATGGCTTACTTAAGAAGAAGAAGATGAAGAAGATCATCCGATCCTGAGTGAGTCCCTTATCTCATGGCTTACTTAAGAAGAAGAAGAAGAAGATGAAAAAGATCATCCTATACTGAGTGAGTCCCTTATCTCATGGCTTACTTAAGAAGAAGAAGAAGAAGAAGAAGAAGATGAAGAAGATCATCCTATACTGATTGAGTCCCTTATCTCATGGCTTACTTAAGAAGAAGAAGAAGAAGAAGAAGAAGATGAAGAAGATCATCCTATACTGAGTGAGTCCCTTATCTCATGGCTTACTTAAGAAGAAGAAGATGAAGAAGATCATCCTATACTGAGTGAGCACCTTATGTCATGGCTTACTTAAGATGAAGAAGATCATCCTATACTGAGTGAGTCCCTTATCTCATGGCTTACTTAAGAAGAAGAAGATGAAGAAGATCATCCTATACTGAGTGAGCACCTTATCTCATGGCTTACTTAAGATGAAGAAGATCATCAAATACTGAGTGAGTCCCTTATCTCATGGCTTACTTAAGAAGAAGAAGAAGAAGAAGAAGAAGATCATCCGATCCTGAGTGAGTCCCTTATCTCATGGCTTACTTAAGAAGATGAAGAAGAAGAAGAATCAATTTGTGTTTGTTTTCTCTGCAGCAATTCCAAACAGAGAACACCTCAAAGCAAAATGAGCAAGGCTTGAGGAACTTTGACCTTTCCGAGTACAGACAGGTGTTCTCAGACCTGGCCGTCTGGAACTACCAGGCATTGATCAAGCTGATGGAGGAACTCATTCAGCCGAACATCGGTGAGTAGGTTTACTTGATGACACATTAGTGGTTCTCAAACTTCTGTGGGCCCTAACTTCCTTAAGCTATTAACATGTTGTCCCCTTAACTTCCAAGTTGGTTGTCCCCTTAACTTCCAAGTTGGTTGTTCATCTTTCAAAAAACTATCAAACGCACATGTATATTTGTTTCTACAAAATTTTCATTTGATTGATGTACGAGGCTTGTTCAAATGAAACCGGACCAAACTGCAACAAGTGAACATTCGTACAATGCGCATGATGGCGTCACTTCTGGTGTAAACAGCACATACCAACCATCAAGTTTGCAAAATTTCATTATCTTCCGACTCATAGTTTCCTCAGCAGACTTTTGAAAACATGGCGGGTGTGATACGGAATGCATCCAGAATTGATCAGCGAGCGGTGATTCGGTTTCTAACAGCTGAAGGATGTCGACCAGTTGACATTCACCGCAGATGCAGGCTGTGTATGGGGACAAAAGTGTGTCGAAGACAGCAGTGAAGGACTGGATAACGATGTTTAACCTGTAGCACACTATGGTTAAAAAAAAATTTTTTTCTAACGGTGACACTCCCGACAATTTTTAAACGCTGAATACGTCATCCATCTACACACAATATTTTTTCGGTTAAAGTATCGTATGTTAGATTACAAATGGCTTTTGAACAATTTTAAATTTGTTTATGCCGTTTGGAGCAAGCCGACTTTTTGCGAAAGGTGAAATAGGTTGTTGGAAAGATCTTTATCGAGTAGATCTGTTTATTTTGTTTGTTTAGATGGAAGAACTACGTTTGAATTGGAAACTTACAGTTGTGTCGATATTGTAAACACAGTATCAATATGTTGTTGTGGTTTCCATGGTTTTCTGTCGGAGCGACTTTGCCTAAGTGGTCGAGTCCAAATTTTCCCGAGATTTAAATAAATTTTCAACTTCATCTTTTTGAATATTAGAAACTAACAACATGTTCGTTATTCAGTTGTGTCTCTACATACAATAAAATCATATTTATTGACAAACAAACAGAAAGGTTACAAATTTTGAAAGTCGATGACCATAGCGAGAAGTTCAGTTAATTAATTAGGTCAAATTTTTCTTAATGACGTCATGGCGTGCTGAAGGTTAAAGAAAGATGCGAGTTAACGAGAGATTTTCTGAGACCATGTCAGGTGCATTTTGTTGTGTTAACTCACATCCTTCTTTATACATCGTTGTCCAGTTCTTCACTTTTGTCCCCATACACTGCCTGCATTCTGGGATGAACGCGAGAAATGGCAAAACTAGTGTTAACACAATGAATACACAGCCGAATATACAGATGCTATGCCTCGGACAAATTTTTTCGCCAATGGTACAGTAAAAGTTAAACGCGATACCAACGCCACTGGCGTTTGACAGACCCTATCAACGCATTCCATAGGGAAACGTGTTTAGGGTGTCACGGACAGCCCAGCGCGTGGTAAAGGTTAATAGCATCCCCTCCTCACTGACCAAACTTCTGACCCCAATCTGCTGTATTAATTAAAAACTGTATTGTTCTTTCACTTACTCTAGTGCCAGCCATTTTGGAGCATGATGCCATCGCAGGTCTCACAGCCAGTAAGCCGTCAGGCCTGCGTGGGCGCTCGTCCAACAACGCCAGGGAAATGGAAGATGGGAAGAGTTCACAGCACTGCCTGGATGCCATCATGAGAACGGTAAATTTGCTAGAATACATTTAACTCCTCAACAGTAGAAAGCTCTCTAACTCATGGGAAAAACAGTACCACATATATATATGATACAGGAATAACAGTGCCACGTATATATGATACAGGAATGACAGTGCCATGTATATATGATGTGGGGATAATAGTGCCACATATATATGATAAAGGAAAGACATTGCCACGTAAATATGATGTGGGGATAATAGTGCCACATATATATGATAAAGGAATGACAGTGCCATGTATATATGATGTGGGGATAATAGTGCCACATATATATGATACAGGAATGACAGTGCCACGTATATATGATGCGGGGATAATAATACTTTATATTTGATACAAGAATAACAGTACCCCATATAAATATAAGATAGAGGAATAACAGTACCTCTTATGGGATAAAGGAATTACAGTACTACATATATATAATACAAGAATAACAATTCATGATATGTGATACAGGGGTAACAGTACTTTTTACATTTGATATGGGAATACTAGTACTTGATATATGATATCAAGTACCACATATATATGGCACAGGAATAATAGCACTTGACATATTATACAGAAATAGTACAGTACTTGATACATGATACAGAAATAACTACTTGATAAATGATACAGAAATAGCAGTACTTGATAAAGGATACAGAAATAATAGTACTTGATAAATGATACAGAAATAATAGTACTTGATAAATGATACAGAAATAACTACTTGATAAATGATACAGAAATAGCAGTACTTGATAAAGGATACAGAAATAATAGTACTTGATAAATGATACAGAAATAATAGTACTTGATAAATGATACAGAAATAATAGTACTTGATAAATGATACAGAAATAGCAGTACTTTACAGCCAGATGGTTCCTAGCAGAAACTGTTGTCGGGGATGAAGTGTTATAAGGTTTCATTGTACAAGGCCACAGCTTGTTTATGAGGTGGGGTTGCCAGTTCTCGTCCTCGCTACCTTTCACTATCAGTAATCCTGGTGCCCATTTACAGTTGGGTGGACTTGAACATGTTTGTAATATATATTGAACCTGGACCATTTCTTCTTAATCTTAATCGACCCATTCATCAACAAGGTGGTTGGCTTTGTGCGGGTCTCTAACTCTGTTTTCACTCGTTACGGTCGTGGACACGAGTTGACCAGCGGATGAGCAGTTTATTCAGTATGGGGTTGCGTATGTTGTTATTTCTCTCTATCGAGTCTTGCCATCTGGGCGATGGCCAATCGGGAGGTGTCTTATTTTCCAGAAGATACCATAGAGCAGTTTTGGAACTCCAACGCTCGTCTTTCCTTCTTGCGATGTGGCCAGCCAATCGGTGTTTTGAATGGTTTATGCACTAGTAGAAGACTTAGTTCTCGGTCGTGGTGTCGTAAGCAGTAGAGCAGCCACCTCACTGCGAACTGTTGAGACGCAACCCCTTGATCATGAGATATGTACGCACACCAGGCGAACATCTCCGTGCCATTACCAGGCTTGTGCCCTGGTTAAATGCACTCCTTCGAGAGGAATCGCAGGTCACTGACATTTGGTCCACGTGCTTGGCTGATAAGCCAATGGTGCGAAGCTACCACCTGAGGGACTACGGCCGAATGCCTCTAAACCAGAATCCCGCCCTAAATCTCAGCACCGCTGTGATGGGAGGCCACGACATGGTTGGGACCTGGGGCTCGTGATTCAGCCCGTCCCGGTCGAGCCGCAGAAATGCACCTGGCCAAATGCACTCCTGCCTCGCTCTTTACCTCTGTCTGTTATCAGCCATCCCAATGGACGCAGAAGAGATGCAGTCCAGTGGACATTGCACCTCTGCCCTATTGTGACAACGTCCCAGGTGGCGGAGAATGCTAGGCGTACCATCACTGCAGATGAGCCGAGAAAATAAAGGGAGAAAAGAGATACCTCACTCACATGCATATGCAA
Organism: Ariolimax columbianus; assembly: GCA_036924085.1. Taxonomy (NCBI): domain Eukaryota; kingdom Metazoa; phylum Mollusca; class Gastropoda; order Stylommatophora; family Arionidae; genus Ariolimax; species Ariolimax columbianus. The sequence continues at coordinate 50,280,002 of JAVGWX010000019.1, forward strand.
CGTTTCTGGCAGGACGTGACGATCCTGAGACACAGTCACACTGGACAGCCTCTCTTCCGGGATAGTACAAACTAGTACATAGTCCATCATATCATTGCCAAACCCTATAGACACGAGTGGGGAAGACCCGTTAGTCCTGCAAGACAACTTCCTAAGAGAGACAACTCTGACCAAAAACAACTGCTGCCTTGCAGATAGGCTGGGGACAGCCAAAGGCTAAGGAGGGCATCCCTACAGAAACGCCTGTTGAAATCGGATGCACTGAGCCACAGGCGTAACAAAATAAAACAGTACATTGTAAATATCGCTGTAAACAGCGTACGATGAAGAAGAAGAAGAAGAAGAAGAAGAATGCTGAATGTCTTTGAATTGTGACATTCCTCGGATATTACTAATGTGAAGGCCCCTCTAACGCTGTTGCCCGATTTGTCAGTCCTACAAGATGGAGTTCAAGTGAGGTGTGCATTGTCCGTAATTGATTCTCTAGTGCTTTCGTTAATGGCCATGTTTAGCTACCATCAAGACAGTTGAGTCGAATAAATCCACACGCAGTTTGGTGTTTTTTGTGACTTCTACCACTATCTTGATGGAGTTAAGGGGGAGCCCAATTTGCTAGTCGCCACCTTGTGATGTGGACCTGTTGAAGAGCAATATCATTGACACTTATGTTGAGTGGCCCAGGTGTTCTACTGATCAACTTTATAATATGTGATATTTCTCAACTCAGTTTGATCTGATTTCTCATTGCTGACTTTTCCTATTTTCAGCTGAACAGCTACACCAAAATAATGAGACAACATGCCATGGACCCAGAGCTGATCAAACAGATATTTAGACAAGTGAGTACCCTAGATTTGCTCAGATTTTACCATTTATTGCTAAGATTTGACAATTTATCGCCCAAACTTGACTGTATATTGCTCAGACTTGATCATATATTGCTCAGACTTGACCATATATTGCTCAGACTTTACAATTTATTGCTCAGACAACTATATATTGCTCAGACTTGACTGTATATTGCTCAGACTTGATAATTTATCTCTCAGACAACTATACATTACTTAGACTATATATTGTTCAGACTTGATTGTATATTGTTCAGATTTGACTGTAAATCGAAGATATAACTGATCAGGACATGTGTTTTCCCGTGGAGTCATATGGGTGTGACACATGGACATTCAATAAAACCATTGCCAAAAACAATATCATCTTTCGAAATGAAGTGTTATGGAAGGATATTGAAAATTATCTTGGATGAAGAAGAATTTAAAAAAAAAAAAGCATTTAGCAACAATTAGGTGTAGAAGACAACTGGCGGAAAAATAACATCACAAGGAAGAAGTTCGGTTATTTTGGTCATTTGAAAAGACGCAATGGCTTAGAGAGGCAGGTAGTGGAAGGCACGGGTTTCTGGGAAAAGAGCAAGAGGTCATCTCAGGAGAAGACGGTATCAGGACATTACTGAAGATGTCTGTGTGTGAAGCGGGGCGTCGTATCAGAAATCGAGATGTGTTCAGGGTTGATGTGAAAGAGCAGGCCACATGGCATGACCAATATTCTGTATACATATATTTATATAATCATATTGGCTGTGACTTTCCAAGCATGCTAGCAACCTCTTCATGTTCGGCTGTTGTAAGAGAACCTCAGCTGCAAATGTTTTTTAAATAGAAAGATTTGGCGTGGGCTAGTGATTAAGTGACACGGCTCACAACCAGAAGGTGCTGGGTTCGATCCCCATCACAGCACCGGCCGTTACCCCGGGGAAGCAAACCCTTAGAAAGTGCAGGAGGAAGCAGGCCCTTACATAAAATGCATGCTGAAGTCGGATGCACTGGGCCGACAGGCGCAAAATAAAAACCACAGTGCAACGTACACCGCCTTGGAAATTAGAGAAATATGGAGAACGCAAAAAAAAAAAATAATAAATAAAAATTGTAAGATTGGAGTCTGGATTGAAAAAATTGGAGAGGGCACAGCTAAAAATTAATTAAAGAAGGGACCATGTTAGATATTAGGAAGTATTTTTTTTAGTCAGAGAGCGGTGAATCCTTGGTGAATGCATGGTGAATGCTTGGAATGCATTGGTGCAGGAAATAATGGGGGCAAGTTCAGTTAATACTTCAATCATAGATTGGGGATTCCGTGGCGAAGTGGTTAAGCCGTCGGCCTCATGATCAGGTGGTGTGGGTTCGACTCCGGACTCCACCGTTTTTTTTCACGGATGCTTGATGTGGAGTCCCCTGCATCTTGTAGTCACCCCCTAGTTGTCTTGTCCTTGACTTGCCACTGGGGCCAGGCAGCTCGAGATGAGAGAGAGAGGATAAAAAGTAGCACAGTTAATCCTTAATAAAAATAGGGCTAGCAAATAAATTATACCATCATCATTTGCGATGGACGGCGGCCTTTACCTTTTCCTTAGATTGGGTGCACATAGCTATTTTTAGACCAAGTAGAGTGGAAGAAACTGGTTGTATACAGACTCTACAGAGTCTTTTAAACCAGTGTAAAGAAGTTATGTTATATTAAACACTTCATCCCTGATGAAGGTTTACCATGGAAAAATACTTTTATAAGTATGGTCAGATACATCATCATCATCATCATCGGCGTCTCAGTCTCCCTAGACCATACACGTGACACCCTGTTAGTTTTATCCAGCTCTGTCTGCTGTGGCTGTAAAGGCCGACCCGCGAGTGACAGTCCCTGCCACAGATTGTAAAACCACTCTGAGGAGGCTGGCTTGCCTGGTTGTTCCTTGATCTCTTCAGTCCTTCTCTTTTCTCTGCAGCCAGAAGGCCTTTACGAGCGTCACCAGCCACTATGCCCCCTCCAACTGACTGTCTCCAGATAGCTCGTTCATGAGCAATTTTTATCCCAGCCCTCGGATGGGATGACACATGACATCATGTCCCTCTTGCATATGTCCTTGAACCGCAGTGTCGGACAGCCTCTAACCTCAATGGCTAGCTGTCCATAGAGAATATCCTTTACCAGCCTCTCATCTTCCATGCGATAAACATGTCCCTACCATTGAAGGGGATTTTCATGTCTTCATGTGTGCCCCAACGACCTGATGGGTTACGGGATGAACTGAACTGAACCATTGAAGGGGATTTTCATGTCTTCATGTGTCTTCATGTGTGCCCCAACGACCTGATGGGTTACGGGATGAACTGAACTGAACCATTGAAGGGGATTTTCATGTCTTCATGTGTCTTCATGTGTGCCCCAACGACCTGATGGGTTACGGGATGAACTGAACTGAACCATTGAAGGGGATTTTCATGTCTTCATGTGTCTTCATGTGTGCCCCAACGACCTGATGGGTTACGGGATGAACTGAACTGAACCATTGAAGGGGATTTTCATGTCTTCATGTGTCTTCATGTGTGCCCCAACGACCTGATGGGTTACGGGATGAACTGAACTGAACTGAACCATTGAAGACGTAGCAATCAACATCGAGTACATGCTGTGAGACTGGAAGGGCTCGCTAAAATGTAAAACGTTCTTATCATGAGTGACGGACGAACAACACTACAGGGATCACGTTGATCCACATCTCGTCAGCCAGACTGCCTTGGAAACAGTCTGTTTCCAGGGAACATGACCTTCACAGTGCTCATCCTTGATGGTTACATGACCTTCACGGCACTCATCCTTGATGGTTACACGACCTTCACGGTGCTCATCCTTGACGGTTACAAGACCTTCACGGTGCTCATCCTTGACGGTTACAAGACCTTCACGGTGCTCATCCTTGACGGTTACAAGACCTTCACGGTGCTCATCCTTGACGGTTACATGAACTTCACGGTGCTCATCCTGCATGGTTACACGACTTTCACGGTGCTCATCCTTGATGGTTACACGACTTTCACGGTGCTCATCCTTGATGGTTACAAGACCTTCACGGTGCTCATCCTTGACGGTTACACGACCTTCAGGTACCTGGGTACCATACCTTGCAAAAATGTGGGCTAATAATAATATTACCTGCCCATCGCAAGCGGAGAAGGCTACAGCATCAGACTATTGCTGCAAAATGTGTTCTCTGATGGGTGTAAAGACCAATCCTGGAACGGCACACCCTGGTGCACTTTCAGGACACACATGTGGGGAGCCGGCTATGTAATCGGTGTGAGTTTTTTTAATAGGTAGCACTCTTTTGCTGGCTCCGCGGTGGCTATAATCATCTCTGCGATCTGAGCACCTGCGGTGATACTAGCTCGTCAGGTGGTACATTCTTGTGCAAGCATCTCCCAGGAGGTGACATCAATATTGAAGCTTCCCAGAGACACTTTCAACGAGTTTCTGCAGCATTTCTTCTGCCTCCTGGTGAGCGTCTGCCTGTTTTGAGCTCGTTTTTGTTCTTGTTTCTAAGAATTGACGTCACTGCACTCCGGGGATACCCATAGGTGCTCAGTCTCTCTCATCAAAGGGCGTAAGGTATGGATGCTGATGGTCCCTGTAGCTCGCTGGTTGTACACTCTCCTGCGCCGTCCTCTCATGCGGCCCACTCCGCTCAAACCTCGTTTAATGTCAAAACTTAGCAGTCTGTGGATTGCTGCTTCATCTATTGCAGTGTCCTTATCCTTGAGGCCTCAAACCTCCAGGCGTTGACCTGGTTCTACTGTTTTGAGCTCACCAAATAACAACTGTTCGGGGATGTGCTCATACGAACATGATGTCTCGTCCATCTTAGCCGAGCCAATTTCAGAAGTGTATTGATGCTCAACATGTTAATTTTGCGAAGAATTTCAAAGTTAGGCCCCCTTTGTCCTGTCATCTCATCCTGAGCAGCTAGTGCAGACAGCTCAAGCGAAAACGGCCGAGCTGTCTGGCGTGTCTGTTAAACACTGTCCATGTTTCACAGTTGACATATGGCTACTAACCTGGTCCTTATAGATTTGTCCTAATCTTAATCTTAGAAAAGTTATGATCTTTTATAGGCAAGTCTCTTACACTTGCTCCCTGATGGCAACTAATGCTGTGCTACTATCTTGATTGTTGCCTTTTAAAAATGTGTTTTCTGGTTTCTTTCCTTCACAGCTGTTCTACTACATGTGTGCTGGCGCCCTGAACAACCTGCTTCTGAGGAAGGACATGTGTAACTGGTCCAAAGGCATGCAGATAAGGTCAGTTAGAGAAGTGAAGGATGGCAGGAAGAGGTCAGAGGTGGTCAGTTAGGGGACTGGTTGAGGTCAGAGGGCAGGTTGAGGTCAGGAAGGTTGAGGTCAGAGAAGGTCAGTTAGAGGAGTGAAGGATGGCTGGAAGAGGTCAGAGGTGGTCAGTTAGGAGACTGGTTGAGGTCAGAGGGCAGGTTGAGGTCAGGAAGGTTGAGGTCAGAGGAGGTCAGTTAAAGGACTGGTTGAGGTCAGAGGGCAGGTTGAGGTCAGGAAGGTTGAGGTCAGAGAAGGTCAGTTAGAGGACTGGTTGAGGTCAGATAAGGTCAGTTAGAGAAGGGAAGGATGGCAGGAAGAGGTCAGAGGTGGTCAGGGGACTGGTTGAGGTCAGGAAGTTTGAGGTCAGAGAAGGTCAGTTAGAGGACTGGCTGAGGTCAGGTTGGATGAGGTTGAGATCAGAGAAGGTCAGTTAGAGGAGTGAAGGATGGCAGGAAGAGGTCAGAGGTGGCCAGTTAGGGGACTGGTTGAGGTCAGAGGGCAGGTTGAGGTCAGGAAGGTTGAGGTCAGAGAAGGTCAGTTAGAGGAGTGAAGGATGGCTGGAAGAGGTCAGAGGTGGTCAGTTAGGGGACTGGTTGAGGTCAGAGGGCAGGTTGAGGTCAGGAAGGCTGAGGTCAGAGAAGGTCAGTTAGAGGAGTGAAGGATGGCTGGAAGAGGTCAGAGGTGGTCAGTTAGGGGACTGGTTGAGGTCAGAGGGCAGGTTGAGGTCAGGAAGGTTGAGGTCAGAGAAGGTCAGTTAGAGGACTGGTTGAGGTTAGTTAGAGGGCAGGTTGAGGTTAGTTAGAGGGCAGGTTTAGGTCAGGTAGGTGGAGGTTTAGGTCAGAGAAGGTCAGTTAGAGGACTGGTTGAGGTCAGAGGTGGTCAGTTAGAGGGCAGGTTGAGGTCAGGTAGGTGGAAGTTGAGATCAGAGAATGTCAGAGGAGTGAAGGAGGCCTGGAAGAGGTCAGAGGTGGTCAGTTAGGGGACTGGTTGAGGTCAGAGGGCAGGTTGAGGTCAGAGGGCAGGTTGAGGTCAGGTAGGTGGAGGTTGAGATCAGAGAAGGTCAGTTAGAGGACTGGTTGAGGTCAGGTCGGTGGAGGTTGAGGTCAGTTAGATGGCAGGTTGAGGTCAGTTAGATGCCAGGTTGAGGCCAGGGGAGATCAGAGGTGGTTAGTTAGAGGACTGGTTGAGGTCAGTTAGATGGCAGGTTGAGGTCAGTTAGATGGCAGGTTGAGGTCAGTTAGATGGCAGGTTGAGGTCAGTTAGACGGCAGGTTGAGGTCAGTTAGATGGCAGGTTGAGGTCAGTTAGATGGCAGGTTGAGGTCAGTTAGATGGCAGGCTGAGGTCAGTTAGATGGCATGTTGAGGTCAAAGAGGGTCAGTTAGATGGCAGATTGAGGTGAGAGGAGGTCAGAGAAGGGCAGGTTGAGGTCAGAAGTTCAGTTAGGGTACATGTTGAGGTCAGAGAAGGTCAGTTAGATGGCTGGTTGATGTCAGAGAAGGTTAGTTAGATGACAGGTTGAGATCAGAAAGGGCTGGTTAAGGTCAGAGGGTTGAAGAATGGCAGGTCGAGGTCAAAGAACGTCAGGTAGATGGCAGGTAGGTTGAGGTCAGAAGTCAGTTAGAGGGCAGGTTGAGGTCAGAGAAGGTCAGATGGCAGGTTTAGGTCAGAGACCTGGTACCTCCAGGCAGTTGGGTTATGCTTGGCTTCATCTGCGTATCGCTCACTACTACAGTGATCACGTCGATCCCTCATCTTGTTATCCAAGCTGCCATGAAAACAGTCCGTTTCCTTGGACCAGTGGCAAGACAGAATTCGAGACAATTTGAGGTGGTTGAGGTTGCAGGCACTCTGGTCCCACATCCTTTAAGGCTAGGGGTGGTTTGAAACATGCAGTGCTCGAACCCACACCATTTCCTTTCATTGCTTTGAGAGGCGAATGCCTTACCTCTCGACCACAGTGACCCCCCCCCTTCCTTCACAACAACAACATATACACTTGATTGAATAATTGATTGATGGATTGTTTCCCCAGGTACAATCTAACCCATCTGGAGCAGTGGCTCAGAGATAACTCCCTGCACGAGTTTGGAGCCTTGGCAGCGTTGGAGCCGATTATCCAGGCATCCCAACTCCTTCAGGCCAGGAAGACAGACACTGACGTAGACAGTATTTGTGATATGTGCTCTAAGTTGAGCACGGCCCAGGTTGGTCTTCTTCTGTGTGGGTGTAGTGTCATACGAGTGTGTGGTTGTGTTATCGTACGCGTGTGTGGGTGTGATGTTGTACGAGTGTGTGGTTGTGTTGTCGTACGAGTGTGTGGTTTGTCGTACGAGTGTGTGGGTGTGTTGTCGTACAAGTGTGTGGTTGTAGATAGTAGTATTGGTGTTGTCGTATGAGTATATGGGTGTGTTGTCATACGAGTGTGTGGCTGTAGATAGTGGTGTGGGTGTGTTGTCGTACGAGTGTGTGGCCGTAGATAGTAGTGTGGGTTTCACAAATTCTCACATTGACACTGAAGATATAATTAAAGAAAAGTGTTTCTATTAGAAAGTTAACCAAAAGACAGACTTAACTTAACTTAACCTTAACTTTAAATTTAAACTTAACATCTTTATACTGGTTTAGAAGACTCTACAGAGTCTGTATACAACCAGTTCTTGGAGGGTGGTTTAACCGATGTGCGAATCCATCTTAATAGACTAAAACACTAGAGCTAAGTAGACCCACAGCCAGATAGGCGCCATCTGTAGCTGCGCTTAACAAACGACCTGGGGAAAGGTACAAATAATTTGGGTAGATTTTTAATTTGAATTGTGTCCGGGCAGCGGCCGTTAAGCCTACTCTTTTTGATTTCCAACTGTCAAAGAATTGTTAACGTGCTCGACACTGAACACGGGAGTCCGATCTCACTACCCAGAGGTCAGAGGAATTTTTACCTGGCACAGGAAGCAGATTTTTTTTCAGGGTTTACTCCCGAAGCCTTTCTCGTAAACAGGTATCCTGCAAGGCAACGGAGGGGGATTTTTTTTGTTTTGTTTTTTCTTTGTGCGTTTGCCTTATTTCTTTATTCCATAAAGCAGTGTGCTTTGCACTGTGGTTTTTATTTTGCGCCTTTTGGCCCAGTGCATCCGACGTCAGCATGCATTTTATGTAAGGGTCTGCTTTCTCCTGCATTTTCTAAGGGTTCGCTTCCCCAGGGTAATGGGAGGTGCTGTGATGGGCATCGAACCCAGCACCTTGGGTGTTGTGAGCCGTGCCACTTAACCACTAGCCTCGCCGTCCCCTTTAGGGGGTGGGGGGAATGACACATCATTGTGTCTTACTTTTTCCATAACCGCAAGAGGTCGTAGGGACATCATTATTTAATGATGTGTTGGGCAACCCCCCCGGGCGACTTGTTCTAGATTATTATAATATTTCACAGTCACAACAAAACCGCAGCTGTTTGCAGCTAGGGTGCAGGGCGCCAACCCCGTGAAGATTAGCCGTGCTCACTAGACCGTGAAAATACAACACATGTTTACTAATTCTAATAGCCGATGTCCATTCCAGGATATTTCGAGGGAAGAAAACAAAAACGAGCGAATTAACCAGTCCAAATTGGAAAACTGACACGTTTCCGTGAATACAAGTGTAAGTCGTCGACTAGTGTGAATTTCCGGCAAATCCGTGGCCTGGCGGCATCCATAATGAACTATAACACAAGAGTAATGTTAGACCCGCAGCCAGTACGGCGCCATCTGTGCTGCAATTTAGGATAGCTAGACACACACCGATGAGTGCCCATGTGGAACAGGATGCCAGAACCCTGAGCATATTCTACAGGAATGCCCAATCTATAGGGAAATGAGATGCCAGACCTGGTCAGAGGCTGCGGAGCTGAGACAAAAGCTGTGGGGCAGCCGCTCCGACCTGGTGAAGACTACAGACTCCATCATGGCGACTGGCCTGCAGATATAGCATGACCAAAAGATCCTGAACGCAAGGCAAGAAAGAAGGAAGGATTAGCTAGAGACTGAACGACATTTAAATAACAACATATTTATTTGTCTTGTTTGTTAAATATGTTTATCCTAAAATCGTAGTTTTTCCTTTAATCCAACCAGATTGTGAAAATTCTCAACATATACACGCCCGTCGATGAGTTTGAGGAGAGAGTACCGATTGCTTTCATCAGAAAAATACAAGCCAAACTAAAGAAACGAGACGAGCAAGGCACGGCTGGCACAACTCTTCTCATGGATACCAAATATAGCTTCCCCGTGACCTTCCCTTTTAACCCCAGCTCTGTACCTCTGGAGTCTATATCAGTTCCGGAGGAGTTACACCTGGGATTCTTAATCCGACACTGAGTTGCTTATTTATTACGAATATCAGCATCCTGTCTTAACTCTTAATCATCCGACTCACCTGCAGTCACCCTTAATCATCCGACTCACCTGCAGTCACCCTTAATCATCCGACTCACCTGCAGTCACCCTTAATCATCTGACTCACCTGCAGTCACCCTTAATCATCTGACTCACCTGCAGTCACCCTTAATCATCCGACTCACCTGCAGTCACCCTTAATCATCTGACTCACCTGCAGTCACCCTTAATCATCTGACTCACCTGCAGTCACCCTTAATCATCCGACTCACCTGCAGTCACCCTTAATCATCCGACTCACCTGCAGTCACCCTTGATCATCCGACTCATCTGCAGTCACCTATCCACAAAGTCAATGTCTTAACCCTCTATCATCCAACTCACCTGCAGTTTGTCCATCAAGTTTGTCCCTCAAGTTTGTCCATCAAGTTTGTTCCTCAAACAACTATATCTCACATCTGTTTCCCCCCTCAAAATCTTGGCTTTCCATCTCAGACTTGTCTCATCACCAAGTTTGCTCCTCACATCTATTTCCCCCCACAAACTTGACTTTCCTCCTCAGACTTGTCTCATCACTATAATGTTTACCCCTCAAATAACCACATCTAATTCCCTCAAATAACCACATCTAATTCCCTCAAATAACCATATCTAATTCCCTCATAAACTTGTTGGTCCAACTCAGACTTCTCTCATCACCCTACTACTCATCCCTTGCCAGACTGGAGATGTCCAAACTGCCACTCTGCTCCTCTCACCTGCAGCGTTAACGGGGTATTGCTATAATCTACAAAGTGATGCGATCACCAAATATTTTATATTTGATTGTTTTAGAATTTTCTCATATTTACATGTAGAATCAAAACACTATTGTTGGTTGTTTTAAGTTTATTGTATTGAGCTGTTTATAAATAAATCTGTATATTGCTCTTTTGTGTATTATCCTAACAACAGTGATGTGCAACTCTGGGGTCCCACCCCCCTATTGGAGTTGCATGGGTTATTTTAGGGCCTATCAGACATTTGACATAACTGCTTTGTCTGCCCACAACACTGGTACCGTCTTCTCAAATGGAAGTTTAAACCTTTACCACACCACATTAATAATTGAACGCAATTTCATCTGCGACGGCATTATTCTTAGCACGTCACGTTTTACTGTGGTGTTGACTTTGAGAGCCTGTAACCTTTTTGTTTGTCGGCCTATAAAAATGATTTTGTGTGTAGAGACATAAATGAATAAAGAACTTGTTGGTGTTATAGTTTCTGTTGTGTGAATATGTGTGTTAGTTTCTGAGATGCAAGAAGATGGTGAAAATTGAGAAAACAAAGCACAAAATAAAGACTCACCAATTAGGGAACCTCAATAAATCAATTGAAATCACCAAAAAGCATATCAGCATGTCTGTCAGTTTGCACCGAAAACATATTTATTTCTTTTACATAAACAAACTAAACAGATCTTCTTCTTCTTTGTACGCTGTCAGACGTCAACCTGTATTATTTCGAAAAAAGCAGCGGTCATCCTGAGGCTGTCGATACTGCCATAGGGCTTGTCTAGTGTTGCCACTGGTGATGGCCACATCTGCTTTTTCTGGTCCTTGTATTTCGGGCAGTTTTGCAGCAGATGTTCAGCGGTCATTTTTCCGGTACCACAACTGCATTCGTCAGTGCTACCTATCTTCAGTTCATTGAATAAGGGGTACCTCAGTTTGTTGTGGCCTGTGCGGAGTCTGAAGACCACGACCTGCTCTCTTCTGTTCAATTGGTAATAGGCATCATTTTTTGTGTAGCCAGTATGCTCTGTTTCCCATTTGGCCATGTATCTGGCTCTAATGAGCCTTTTTGACTCTTCGTAGGTTACACTAGAATCTGGTTGTGGTAGTCTTGCACCTTCTTTTGCCAGTCTGTCTGCCTCCTCGTTGCCTTGGATGTTACAATGGGATGGAACCCACTGAACCACTACTCTTTTTGGTGAGGTCTGCTGGCATAGTTGACAGAGTACTGTTCTTAAATCAACTAAACAGATCAACCCCACAAAGATCTTTTGCATCAACTTAACTTCCCCATTCTCAATAATTGGCTGGTTCCAATCCGCATAAAGAAGATGATAAAGGTTTTTTTAAAATTCAAAATAGAAGAATTATCGCAGTTCAAACCTGTGTTGAAGGAAGTGATGTATTCATCATAACAAACAGACTCGATTTGAATAGATTTCTACGGTTTGTCCATATATGATTAAAACGGTGTATATTCGACCGTTGTATTTTTTGTGACTTTGGCTGTGAAACTAAAATATTTCTGTCGTGATTTCACGTCAGTGGCGCTGTATAGGTTAAAAAGGATATCAGGAGAGAGATTTAAGATGAAAATTCAAGGGTAAAGATCAAAATCGGGACGGTCTTTAAGTTGCATTTTTATATTAGATTTGTTAAGCATTTGGTGTCAATATTTTGTCTTGTCTATAGCTTGCTTTAATTTAGTTTGCTTTTTTTCATGCTAACAAATCTTTAACCTTTATTTTATTAAATCAATCAAAACCTTTTCAGTTTTCCGCTGATCACAAGTCTTAAACAAAAAACAGGGCAAGACCTCCTGTCCTCAGCCACTTATTGCAACTATCTAGCTGCTTATGTCTTGAATTGTTGATTTGTATTTTTATTTAATTGACTTGTTCGTTTAAATGAATTTATTATGCTTAGTTTCTGCCGTATACCCAGTCCTTCTTAACAGCCTCTTATGGAGTACCAAGCTGGTTACAGCGACACTTTGCTCTCCAGTACACTAGGGCAAGATATGACAAATCCTTGATACCAGGTGGCCAGTGGTGCTTAAAATATGTTGCTATAGTGACTAACATTTCAGGAAGTGTCTTACTTATTCACACGATTTGCCCCATCACAAATGTTTTAAGAGACACGCAATTTTCTCTCCTCCCAACAACTTTTGTGTTATAGTAATAATAGTTGCCATTTGCAAACGAAGATGGCGACAGCATCAGACTACTGCTGCAAAATGTATTCTCTGAGGGCTGTAAAGACCAATCCTGGAACGGCACACTCTGCCACATTCAAGGCACACAGGGAGATGAGCTGGCTGTGAAATCGTTGCGAGTATTGTTTTTTCGGGCAGCAAGCTTTTGTCTCCACGATGCCTGCAATCTATGATCTGAGCACCTGCGGGGATACTAGCTCGCCAGGTGGTGCAGTCTTGTGCAAGCAACTCCCAGGAGGTGGCATCAAAATTGAAGCATTTCAGAGACACTTTCAAGGAGTCCCTGTAACGTTTTTTCTGTCCCCCTTTGAGCTCACTGTTTAACAACTGCTTGGGATACGCTCATCTGACATGTGGACCACATGTTCCATCCATCTTTTGTGTTATACAGCAGCTGAAGTGTAACATGAATAAGAATTAGCAGAAATAGGTCAATATTACTGTGATAATAACAACAATTTACCCATATCCTTTGTTACGTTCGCACAATTTTTCATCCAGCTCTATGCCTTGCTCCTGCTTTTTTACCTAGATCCTAAAAGTATTTGTCTTACTTAACTTAACTTCTTTATACTGGTCTAGAAGACTCTGCAGAGTCTGTATACAATTAGTTTCTTTTACATTCACTTGATATAAAAATAACTATGTGCATTCAATCTATTCTCGAATGAATTAATTAACCCTGCCTCCACTATTTCCTAGTATTCGCCACTCTCTGACTAGAAAAATATTTGTAGGTCGGTTTTTCTGAGTCTTTGCTCATAACTATAATTCTGGAATCCCACTATCAGCTTTGTCGCTCTTCTTTGTATCCTATCCAGCATGTTTATATCTCCTCTATGATAAGGACTCCACACCTGTACACAGTTCTCAAATATAGGTATAATAAATGCTTTATATAGTTTGACTATCACTTCCTTACTCCTATCTTCAATTTTTGCAATTTTTCATACCTAACATTGCATTTGCCTTTTTCACTGCCACCTGGACCTGCTCACTCACCTTACCTGTATGATCTATTATAACCCCTAGGTCCCTTTCCTTATCTATCTTTCTAATATTGTTCTTGCCCATTCTGTAATTATGCTCCATATTGGATCTACCCATGTGGATTACTACATTTATCAACATTAAACTTCACTTGCCAGCTCTAAGATAATTTCAAAATTTAATCTAAATCCGACCTCAATATATGCACTTCTGCTTTAGATGAGACACTACTGTATAGTTTTGTGTCGTCTGCGAATTTTGCAATCATGAATCTGATGTCAATGTTTAAATCATTTACATATTTATATCAAGAACACAATTTGTCCCAAAACCGAGCCCTGCACCCGGGAGATTTTAATTGAAATTGGGGTCATTTCGGCATGGTGGACCCCATGTTGCACATCAGTACCCCCACCATATGATAATGTCAAAATGATTTTGTCCCTTTCTTCCTTGTTTACATTCTAATATTGTATATAGCCCTTCTCAGGACATATAGAGATCTGCAACGGATAGAGATCTGCAACGGATATATGTTTACTTCTATTTATAATCATTTATTTCTTTTCTTACTTGCCATATGGAAAGTTAAATGACTATCCCTCGCCATAAAGGTCAGGCTAATGCGCTCATTAGTTCTTTCGATATTCCTCTACGCCTGAGAATCATTGGCCATTACAGCAGACCTCTAGAGAACAATCCAGATAATGGAGATAAGATTTTTTTTAAGACTCCTAAATGTCACCTACAAAGACCCCTCTACAAGAGATGAAGTACGACAAAAAATTGAGAATGCAAGTGGACTTTACGACGACCTCCTCACAATGATCAAAAGGTGAAAGCTGACTTGGTATAGCCACGCCTCGAGGTCTAAAGGCCTTGCAAATTCGATACTGCGGGACACAGTACAGGGCGAGCGAAGGTGAGGATGTCTTAGAAAACGTTGGGAAGACAACATCCATTAATGGACTAACCTACGACCCTAAGAGGCACAAAAAGCAACCGCAGACAGAGAGGGATGCTGCAGGATTGTGGAGGTGGCAGCAGGAGTGCCCCAACGATCTGAAGAGGTCACGGCCTGAACTGAACTGAACTAAACTTTCCATAAAATCTCAGGTAAAATACGCACTCATGTATAATACGTATGCTTGACGTAGCCCCAAATTTTCTAGTAAAATGAAAACTCATATATAATACTAACCATGATTTCTCGAGAACTTATTTAATGAAGCATTTGTTTAAAAAACTAAGTATGTGCAATGACCAAGAGAAATAGGTACACATCTCAATTTTAGGCACTTAGGACTCCCTCGTTATCACTATCACTAGAAAACAAATTACACATTCAAATTTCCCCCATTTTCACGGTCTAATTGTGACAAATTTTAGAGTGAAGGAAAGTTACTTTTGGTATCGAGGACATATTTTTTACAGTGAAGGTGGATCCTATGACAATGATTGCCATCGGTGATGAAGATAACGCTTCAGGGACTAAGCCGCAGCCCATGTAACATGGGAGTGACCAGTTACCTTCCCCAGGTCCTCTGTCTGGTACCTATTTACAGCTGGGTCGACTGGAGGAGCAGTCGGACCCGGAACAAACTACACCCTGATTTTTGTGTATCCTTTGTCCATGATTTCAAACCCTGACACGCTGTAATCCCAGTCTAAGCAAACCAACTAGGCTACTCGCTCCACATTATTTATAGCACTTGTGTATAGTTTTAGATTTGAGAGTAGTCCTCTTCAGCAATATGGTGAAGAATCTTCGTTTATTTTTGTTATGGCCTACACAATGGTTAAAAAAATCCCTGAAAAATATTAACCATGAAAAAAGTTCAGATGTGCCGTATGCGAGGTAGCCAAAAATATTCTGTATGGATCCTGATCTTTTGCAACGCTATACCAATCCAGGCATAGGTCTTTGGTTGGTCCATTTCACCATAGCAAAGCTGGGCTATCCCGTTAACGTGGACAGGCGAATGGCCACCAAAACGTTGTTCTACGTGTCCATCTGTTGTAACGCATGCGCACCACGTGACCAGCTCAACGATGTTTGCGTGATGTCACTGCATCCACAACTCCTCGAAACAAAGTTTGATGTCCAATTTCTTCGTTTCGGATCTTATCCCTTATAGAAATTTTTCGTACGTTCAGTTTCTTTGCTGACTCATTGACTCTGAGATTTTCAGCATCTCTTTTGCGCATTTTCAATTCCATGGTCATTCCAACAATGAAGGGACGGCGTGGCCTAGTCATTAAGTGGCATGGCTCACAAGCCGAAGGTGCTGGGTTCGATCCCCATCACAGCACCGGCCGTTACCCCGGGGAAGCAAACCCTTAGAAAATGCAGGAGGAAGCAGACCCTTACATAAAATGCATGCTGGGGACGGCGTGGCCTAGTGGATAAGTGGCACGGCTCACAATCCGAAGGTGCTGGGTTCGATCCCCATCACAGCACCGGCCGTTACCCCGGGGAAGCAAACCCTTAGAAAATGCAGGAGGAAGCAGACCCTTACATAAAATGCATGCTGAAGTCGGATGCATTGGGCCGACAGGCGCAAAATAAAAACCACAGTGCAACGCAAACCGCCTTGGGGATTAGAGAAATAAGGCGAACGCAAAAAAAAAAAAAAAAAAAAAAAAAAAAAAAAAAAAAAAAAAAAAAAAAAAAAAATGCATGCTGAAGTCGAATGCACTGGGCCGACAGGCGCAAAATAAAAACACAGTGCAACGCACACCGCCTTGGGGAATAGATAAATAAGGCGAACGCAAAAAAAAATTAAAACAATTCCAGCAATGATTTACAGATGAGATGTAGAACTTGCATAGAAGAAGCTTTGGTGTAAGATGAGTTTTTGTTGTTGTTTTTGATTGGTATTTTGCATCTTCTTCGTTTTCTTTGACGTTCATCCTGAAAAGGATATTGATATATGGTATTGAAGTTTAAAGCGAGGCTGCATCTTTAGGCAGACACATCTTTTTTGAGTACTGAGTTTGCCTTCCCCGCTGCAATTCCTGTTGTCTAAGCCAGACTACACTAGAGCAGCTTGGCTTGGCTTAGCTTGGCTTCGTTTGTTGTCAACCTCCCGCTACCAAACCCTGAAAGGGCTTAAGTAGCAGAATGTAGTCTAGAGAACGGAATGCGTTGTGTCGTAGTTTACATCTTGACTGCGATATTTGCACCTTTCGGTCCAACACATCCGACTTCAGCAAGCATTTTTTGAGTACCGGGTTAGCATTCCCTTTTCGATCCCTTCTCCTTAGCCAGTCTGCTCTGTTGTAGCCTGTTATCCAGGATCACCGCGTGGAGGTGTAAAATGGTCTTGGCAGCTCTGGTTCGCTGGCCCTGATGCTAGCAGTCAGCTATGGGTCGCTGACCACTGCAGCTCATGCGCTGCTGAGCATCTTGATCTCTGCCAAAATATGTAAAAAGTAATGTGTGGATTGGTCAGTACGTGGCCCCTAATACTAATGTGACGTGGGGGTCTTGGTCGTTATGTGGCCCCTTACCCTGACAATGACGTAAGGATTTTTGTCAGTACCGTATGTTCCACCTGACCCAGACAATAACCTTCACACCAACAAATGTGGTGTAGGAGTGCCGTGACGGTCTTCTGCCCCAGTGGCGTTTCAGCTGTGACTAAAAAAGGGTCACTTATAGCAACCGTGTCTGGTAAGACAGATTGCTATGAAAAATACCACTGTAAGAACACAAAAAATGGCTTTGCATAGCCTTCCTGTAAGGTGCTAGTTATATTAGTAGCCACCATTCTTTGTAAGGGGCAGCAAAATGGCGCAAAAATAAATCTATCTTGAGATTATTTATGGAGAAACACACGAGTTAACAGAGTGAGACATGCCCAGGTTGAACAGAGTAGCAGCAGTGTCACCTTCCAAGCATGTTGTAAAAGGCAACTAAAGAGGGCTAACAATTTCATCATGTAAAAAAGACAACATTGTTTTTATAATCAGCCACTACAAAAACTCAGATACAGGCTTTCTGCAGTTGAAACATATGCTTCACATTGGAGCGAAAAAGGTGAATGATTGCATTTGCTTGTGTACAGGCTTCCTTTAAAAGGAGGCCAGCTACAGTTGTGGCCTGTGCTTCACATTTGGAGGAAAAAGTGAATGAATGAACGCATGAGATAACTGGAATTAATATTGGAATATGTTTTGTTGTATAAATGATCACCATGTTTAGGCGGTTGCACCTCACAGAAAGCTTAAAAATCACACTTTGATGTCAATCGCTTCATCCTGGACAGCAATAACTACTGGGAGATTGTCAACCTCACTAAAGCTGAGACCTTCTGCTATGACCACTTCATCCCCAACAACTATCTGCATTGGTGGGGGGGGGTTTCCTCTGCCCTTACCACTTAACAAAAAGGCGTGGACCTCACGCAATGAATGTCTTAACAATCTCATCCCAGCAACGATATCCGCTATGCGGCTACCTATATCTTTTTTTTAAAACCCTGTTTATCCTGTTGGCTTTTGCAACCTGGCTTCCAATCATTCCATCAATCAGAGTGTTGTGATTTCCATTTCCCATTTGTTTCTTCTTTCCATATTTGCCAGTTATTTCATTCCCATAAATGATTGCATGATCTTCCACTAATTAATTGCATTGTGTTATAATTTTGTCACTTTTTTTATTGTAAATGACTGATTCGGATTAATATCTGAATCCTTTTTATGATTTTGTGTTTATTTTGTTCATAACTTTTATACTTTTACTGATTATAGGGTGTCCGAAAATGTATATTTACAACTTTTTTTGCAATTCAAAACTTAAACCAGTTTATATACTAAGATTTTTCCGTTTGACAAATAACCTTCTTCTTAATTCTAAATTTTCTATTCTAATTTTGTCCCTTCTTTTTGTTCTTTTCTTCAATTAATCAAAACCTGTGAGCTCCCTGTAGAGCATAGATCATTGACAAAATATTTGCTCCGTTAACCTATCTTGTCAACTGGACACAAGCTCCATTCTCTATGTGTGCCTGCATCTGCCCATACATCATCTGCTATGTGGATTCCAGAACAGAGACTGTCTGGTAATACTATCAGCAGTCTGACTAATGCCAGCACCTTCTCGTCACCTCAAACGTCACTGGGAGTCTGGTTCTTCGCAGAAACTCCATATTGGTAATGTAATCATACCACTTCTAATCTCAAATCTAAAACCAAGATCAGAGAAGTTACTGCCAGGGACTTGTTATTTGCTGATGATGACCTAAAACCAAGATCAGGGAAGTTACTGCCAGGGACTTGTTATTTGCTGATGATGACCTAAAACCAAGATCAGGGAAGTTACTGCCAGGGACTTGTTATTTGCTGATGATGACCTAAAACCAAGATCAGGGAAGTTACTGCCAGGGACTTGTTATTTGCTGATGATGACCTAAAACCAAGATCAGGGAAGTTACTGCCAGGGACTTGTTATCTGCTGATGATGACCTAAAACCAAGATCAGGGAAGTTACTGCCAGGGACTTGTTATTTGCTGATGATGACCTAAAACCAAGATCAGGGAAGTTACTGCCAGGGACTTGTTATTTGCTGATGATGACCTAAAACCAAGATCAGGGAAGTTACTGCCAGGGACTTGTTATCTGCTGATGATGACCTAAAACCAAGATCAGGGAAGTTACTGCCAGGGACTTGTTATCTGCTGATGATGACCTAAAACCAAGATCAGGGAAGTTACTGCCAGGGACTTGTTATTTGCTGATGATGACCTAAAACCAAGATCAGGGAAGTTACTGCCAGGGACTTGTTATTTGCTGATGATGACCTAAAACCAAGATCAGGGAAGTTACTGCCAGGGACTTGTTATCTGCTGATGATGACCTAAAACCAAGATCAGGGAAGTTACTGCCAGGGACTTGTTATCTGCTGATGATGACCTAAAACCAAGATCAGGGAAGTTACTGCCAGGGACTTGTTATTTGCTGATGATGACCTAAAACCAAGATCAGGGAAGTTACTGCCAGGGACTTGTTATTTGCTGATGATGACCTAAAACCAAGATCAGGGAAGTTACTGCCAGGGACTTGTTATTTGCTGATGATGACCTAAAACCAAGATCAGGGAAGTTACTGCCAGGGACTTGTTATTTGCTGATGATGACCTAAAACCAAGATCAGGGAAGTTACTGCCAGGGACTTGTTTGCTGATGATGACCTAAAACCAAGATCAGGGAAGTTACTGCCAGGGACTTGTTATTTGCTGATGATGACCTAAAACCAAGATCAGGGAAGTTACTGCCAGGGACTTGTTATTTGCTGATGATGACCTAAAACCAAGATCAGGGAAGTTACTGCCAGGGACTTGTTATTTGCTGATGATGACCTAAAACCAAGATCAGGGAAGTTACCGCCAGGGACTTGTTATTTGCTGATGATGACCTAAAACCAAGATCAGGGAAGTTACTGCCAGGGACTTGTTATTTGCTGATGATGACCTAAAACCAAGATCAGGGAAGTTACTGCCAGGGACTTGTTATTTGCTGATGATGACCTAAAACCAAGATCAGGGAAGTTACTGCCAGGGACTTGTTATTTGCTGATGATGACCTAAAACCAAGATCAGGGAAGTTACTGCCAGGGACTTGTTATTTGCTGATGATGACCTAAAACCAAGATCAGGGAAGTTACTGCCAGGGACTTGTTATTTGCTGATGATGACCTAAAACCAAGATCAGGGAAGTTACTGCCAGGGACTTGTTATTTGCTGATGATGACCTAAAACCAAGATCAGAGAAGTTACTGCCAGGGACTTGTTATTTGCTGATGATGACCTAAAACCAAGATCAGGGAAGTTACTGCCAGGGACTTGTTATTTGCTGATGATGACCTAAAACCAAGATCAGGGAAGTTACTGCCAGGGACTTGTTATTTGCTGATGATGACCTAAAACCAAGATCAGGGAAGTTACTGCCAGGGACTTGTTATTTGCTGATGATGACCTAAAACCAAGATCAGGGAAGTTACTGCCAGGGACTTGTTATTTGCTGATGATGACCTAAAACCAAGATCAGGGAAGTTACTGCCAGGGACTTGTTATTTGCTGATGATGACCTAAAACCAAGATCAGGGAAGTTACTGCCAGGGACTTGTTATCTGCTGATGATGACCTAAAACCAAGATCAGGGAAGTTACTGCCAGGGACTTGTTATTTGCTGATGATGACCTAAAACCAAGATCAGGGAAGTTACTGCCAGGGACTTGTTATTTGCTGATGATGACCTAAAACCAAGATCAGGGAAGTTACTGCCAGGGACTTGTTATTTGCTGATGATGACCTAAAACCAAGATCAGGGAAGTTACTGCCAGGGACTTGTTATCTGCTGATGATGACCTAAAACCAAGATCAGGGAAGTTACTGCC
Organism: Ariolimax columbianus; assembly: GCA_036924085.1. Taxonomy (NCBI): domain Eukaryota; kingdom Metazoa; phylum Mollusca; class Gastropoda; order Stylommatophora; family Arionidae; genus Ariolimax; species Ariolimax columbianus. The sequence continues at coordinate 50,300,930 of JAVGWX010000019.1, forward strand.
AGGGACTTGTTATTTGCTGATGATGACCTAAAACCAAGATCAGGGAAGTTACTGCCAGGGACTTGTTATTTGCTGATGATGACCTAAAACCAAGATCAGGGAAGTTACTGCCAGGGACTTGTTATCTGCTGATGATGACCTAAAACCAAGATCAGGGAAGTTACTGCCAGGGACTTGTTATTTGCTGATGATGACCTAAAACCAAGATCAGGGAAGTTACTGCCAGGGACTTGTTATTTGCTGATGATGACCTAAAACCAAGATCAGGGAAGTTACTGCCAGGGACTTGTTATTTGCTGATGATGACCTAAAACCAAGATCAGGGAAGTTACTGCCAGGGACTTGTTATTTGCTGATGATGACCTAAAACCAAGATCAGGGAAGTTACTGCCAGGGACTTGTTATTTGCTGATGATGACCTAAAACCAAGATCAGGGAAGTTACTGCCAGGGACTTGTTATTTGCTGATGATGACCTAAAACCAAGATCAGGGAAGTTACTGCCAGGGACTTGTTATTTGCTGATGATGGTGCCATTACCATTCATGTATGCATGAACTCCAGAGATTGATAGATCACTTCTCTTAGGCATGCAAAGATTTCGGCCTAAAAATAAAACAAATGTGCTGGGACAAATCAGATTAATGCGTACATTGGTCCTGTCAATATTCCTCTATGCTTTTGAGACATGGACAATTACAGCTGACCTGCAGTGGAGGATACAGGTCTTGGCGATGAGATGTTTCCGAAGACTTCTAAACATCACGTATAAAGATCGAGTTACAAAGGAGGAAATAAGAGATAGAATTACAACAACAATAGGGCCTTTTGAAGACCTCTTGGCAACTGTCAAGAGAAGGAAACTCGCTTGGTACGGTCACATATCGAGATCAAATTGTCTTGCAAATGTGATCCTGCATGGGAAGGTGCAAGGCAGACGACGAAAAGGTCGTCCCAAAACGAGGTGGGAGGACAACATCAAATAATGGACCAATCTCCGACCAAAAGAGGCACAGGAAGCAACAGCTGACAGAAGGGTGGCGTGGGGTTGTGAGGATGTCTTCATGTGTGTCCCAACGACCTCACCGGTTATGGGATGACCTGACCTGGATGGGACAAGACATAGATGCCACCCCAACCATCACTATCGATAACTACAAACTGGCAACTGTGGACCAGTTCACTTACCTGGGGTCCATGAACTGGCAACTGTGGACCAGTTCACTTACCTGGGGTCTCTAATCAATGATAAGATCTCCTTAGAACTCGAATTTGGTAATTGCATTTTCTCATTTCACAACACGTGTCTGGGAAAACCCCAAACTTTCGGCCAAGGCCATAGTCTACAATGCCTGTGTAGTCAGTACACTTCTATATGGCAGGGAAACATGGACAACATATGCCAAACAAGAGCATATGCTCAACACTTGTCACCTACGGCGGCTGAGCTCCATCTTTGGTGTCCCATGGAGAGACAGGGTGACAAATGCAGAGGTACGTTCTCGCTTCTCGCACCGCTCTTCCAAGTATGTACACCCTCCTTCGCCAACTAAGACTGCATAGCTTGGTCATTCTCGCACGGCTCTTCCAAGTATGTATACCCTCCTTCGCCAACTAAGACTGCATAGCTTGGTCATGCTCGTTGCATGGAACACGGTCACATCCCTAAAGATATTCTCTACGACCAGCTGGCGTGTAAAAGAATAGCTGTTCGACCACAGCTGCGGTTAAAATATTCATGTCAGCGTGACAAAAAAGCTCTGGATATGGATCTGACATCTTGGTAAAACATAGCCACAGACCGACCCAAATGGAGATGCAACCTGAGTCACCTCAGGCTGGGCGACAATAAGCTCATGCAACAAAGGGACGGGAAGAGATAACGGCGAACGGAAAAGAAAAACTCAGTAGAGAGTTGCTTCTCCAAGGTCGCATCAACCTATAGTCAGACATGGCTGAAAAGGAACTACTTACTTCAAACCTTCTCTGCCTGAGTATCACATATAACGAGGCCAAGACCATAATTAAAGTCAACTTCAGGGTAAAATGGGCTGATCAACACCCCGACTTCCGAAAAGAAGACAGGTACTATAACTTAACTAGAGAAGAGCAAGTCATCATCTTCAGATTGAGAACTGGGCATAAGAGACTCAAGGGTCATCTTTACAACAAAATGAGGATTGGGACAGATGACAGGTGCCCATGTGGGGAGCATATTATGACCGTGGAACACATCCCGTAAAGCTGCACGCTCACGCAGGAAAAGAGAGAATAATACTGGCCTGAAATGAGACAAAAGCTGTATGGAGATAAAACAGCCTTACAAACAACGGTGTCCTTTGTAAGAGAAACCGGAACCTTGATCTGATGATGAACGAAGAAGAAGAAGAAGAAACCTTCTCTGCAATGAAAGTTTGAGCTGTTCTCATCGAAATGTCATTTTGGTGAAAATCTGGAGATTTTGATTATGTGATTGTCTGATTGTCGCCAGTATTAAATGTTTTGCGGATCACTTGTGGTACCCGGATAAGTAATAGTGGAATGGTAGGTATGGATAAGAGGCTGATGTTGGATAGGATACATGTTAAGGAAACTGACTGTCAGCATTACCAGATAGTCTCTGTTCTGGAATTCACAGGGTAAAAGAGGATACCAGAACACACATGGGCAGAAAGCTGAAGACAAACTGAAAGATATAAGAAGAAAAAAAGAGATCTGGTATGGATGGATTTGGCAGGAAGACTTAGCACAATTGTATAGAAGACCTGCCCTCCACAGATGACTGTAGGGGTCTGTTACATTCGCCGTATCTCCATAGGTGGTGTGCGCTGTACTGCGTTTTGCGCCTAATAGCCGAGTACATTTGACTTCAGCACACATTTTTTAATATGGGCTGCAAACGACTTACCGTTTCAAGAATCCGAACCCTGCAAGTGTGGGCTGTGTCACTGACCACTTGACCACATGATTATTTGGTACTCATTTTGGATGTTTGTGCCAGCATTGCTTTCATTACAAGCATCTAGGAGTTGTCTGCAAATAAGTGTTAATTCTATGTATGGTTTGTAAATACTTCATTTTTTTGTTCTGAAGTTGGGCAGATGATTTTCGGACACCCTTCGTTCAAATAACACCCTTCATTCAAATAACACTCTTCATTCAAATAACACCCTTCTTTCAAATACCACACAATGTTCTAATAACACCATTCTTTCAAATGACACATTTCAAATGACATCCTTCTAATAACACCCTTTGTTCTAATGACACTCTTAATTCTAATGACGCCCTTCATTCAAATGACACTATGTTCAAATGAAACCTTTCCTCATAATGATACACTTCCTCATAAGGATACCCTTCATTCAAATGACACATTTTGTTCAAACACCTTTTGTTCAAACGACACCTTTTGTTCAAATGAAATCTTTTGTTCAAATGTCACCTTTTGTTCAAATAACACCTTTTGTTCAAATGACACCTTTTGTTCAAACAACACCTTTTGTTCAAACAACACCTTTTGTTCAAACAACACCTTTTGTTCAAATGAAACCTTTTGTTCAAATGTCACCTTTTGTTCAAACAACACCTTTTGTTCAAATGACACCTTTTGTTCAAACAACACCTTTTGTTCAAATGACACCCTTGTTCTAATGACACATACCTGTCAACCTACCAGAACACACCACTCTATTGAAAAACTTGACAAAGATAAAAAATAAACCTTGCACACAAAAATGGTTTGTATGTGCCAGAAGAAAAATACGGGTCTTACACGAGATTACCAATATGCCAAACTGGCATGTTAATTATGGTTTTCACTTGAACTTTCTTACCAGAAGATCAATGGATTCAGATAGGGAATAAAACAAGACAAGCAACGACACATTTTTGTCTTAACAATTAACTTTATTCTTTCCATGGGGATTGTGCCGAGTCATACGGATTTCAGACACCATTTCAATCAACCAATCAAAGCCCGTCGCTCCTCTCGGTGCATAGACCATTGACAACATCCCGCCAGCGTGCACGGTCCTGGCCTGCTCTGTCTGCCTTTCTCCACACGTAATCATTTAATCTTAGTTGCTTCTCACATTCCCGTCTCCGTGCATTTTTGAGTCGACCTCTCTCTCTTTCTCTTCCCTTGAATATTAACATCTGTGTGATAGGGATTTCTGTGGATATGTTTTTTGTTATTTAACAAAATTAGACACTTGTCTGAACTGACCAGTTAATTATTCATTTGTCTGTCAAAACATGAACGAAGCAGAGACTTTACTTTGAAGGTTATTCACATGAAGGATGTTTTGGAAAGTTTAATAAAATTAATTCGATATTTGGCGAGACAAGCGCCTCGCCCTCGGCATAAAAGTTAGACTACTGCGCTCTTTGGTGCTGTCAATATTTCTGTATGCCTGTGAGACCTGGACCATTACAGCAGATATCCAGGGCAGGATACGTGCAATGGAAATGCGGTGCTATAGAAAACTCCTAAATGTTACATATAAGGATTGTGTCACGAACGTAGACATCCGTCAGAGAGTTGAAGTCGCTATTGGTCCTTTTGAAGATCTGTTCACAGCTATCAAAAGACGAAAGAGGGCCTGGTGCGGGCACGTCGCGAGGTCCAACGGAATTCCCAACTCGATACTCTTTGGATCCGTACTGGGACAGAGAGGGCGAGGACGTCCAAGGAAGAGATGGGTGGACAACATCACTGAGTGGTCAGGCCTTCGTCCCGGTGAGATACGTCAGGCGGCGACAGACAGAGAGGGTTGGCGTAAGATTTTCCTGTCTTCATGTGTGCCCCAACGACCTGATGGGTTACGGGATGAACTGAACTGAATATAATTAAGTACTTTCTCCTCTTCTTTATTCATTCTTAATTTCTCGCTACCAAGCCCTGAAAAGGGCGATGCAAGAAGCAGGATGTTGACCAGAGAACGGAATGTGTTGTCGTAGTTTACAGCTTAACTGCGATATTTATACCTTTCGGTTCGCCACATCCGACTTTATCAGGCATTTTTGAGTACCGGGTTAGCCTTCCCTCTTCGATCCATTCTCCTTAGCCAGTCTGCCCTGTTGCAGCCTGTTATCCAGGATCACCGTGTGGAGGTGGAGAAGGGTCTTTGCAGCTCTGGTTCGCTGGCCCTGACGCTAGCAGTCAGCTATGGGTCGCTGACCGTTACAGTTCATGTACTGCTCAGTTGTTATTGCACTGGCTTCCCAGTCAGGCAATCAGGGTTCAATCCCCACTTGGTGCCCCCGGATTTTTTTGGGATCACAAACCAGCTTCTGTGGTCAACCCAGCCACATAAATTGGGTACCAGAAAAAAATCTGGGAAGTAAAAGCATCATCCACCATGTGCCCAGGGTCACCAAATAATATGGGCCTAACACCATATTTTCCTATATTTCTAAACCAGTATAAAGAAGTTAGGTTAAAAACTTCATATCACAATGAAGATAAAACCTTACATTTTATCATTTTCCTATACAAGGTGACAGGTATGGTAGAAATATGTTCATTGTTCATAACATTCTATATTGTATTTGTATGATGCCGTAGAACTGTTTCACGTACATCAGTTGAACCCCTCTTCAATCTGTCATCTCCTGCTTCTGTCTGTCTGTCTGTCTGTCTGTGTTAATATGCATGCATTGTTGTAAATGTCTACGTTTTTGTGTGCTTATGTAGAGTACACACCGCATGTTTCTTATGCATGTTTGTTTCTGTAACAATGCCAAAATGCAATGGTATGATTTGTTGTTGATATATCAATAGAGAAAGGGTCGTTAGAGAAGTGAAATGTCTTAAGTTTGAAACGATGAAGGTATTTTAAGATAAGGAAGAGGAAATTGTATATTTTTGTGATATGTCAGATTTTTGTCTGTGTAGTTTTATTGTACAGCAATAAATTGTCTGATGCCAGTTTGGTGTGCGAGTTATTTCTCTGCTGTGGAAAATGTTGGAGAGAGGCATTGATATAAAACTACGAGGGTCGTTAGATCAAACTGGGACATGATGAGCTGCGGCGGTCAGCGACCCATAGCTGACTGCTAGCGCCAGGGCCAGTGAACCAGAGCTGCCAAGACTCTTCTACACCTCTACGTGGTGATCCTGGATAACAGGCTGCAACAGAACAAGGGAGAAGGGATCGAACAGGGAAGGCTAGCCGGGTAAAAAAAAACAGCCTGCTGAAGTCGGATATGTCGGATTGAAAGGTGCAAATAACCGTTTTCCGGATATTGATACTTTTCATGGCTTGGTAGCGGGAGATTGAGAATGAACGAAGAAGAAAAAAAACCGGGGCATTTTTTGTAAGGAAAAACAAATTATTATTTCAAGTAGTCAAAATGCCATTTATTTTTGAATGTTCTGTTCTGTTCTGTACTAAGAGTTGACTTCACTGCACTCCGGGCTTACCCATAGGTGCTCAGTCTCTCTCAGCAGATGGCGCAAAGTGTGGATGCTGATGGTGCCTGTAGCCTGTTGGTTGTACACCTTCCTGTTTCATCCTCTCAGGTTCTCTGATCCACTGAATCCTAATTTTATTCCAAAGTGCCGCAGCCTGTGCCTTGCAGACTCATCCATAGCAGTGTCGTTCTCCAGCAGGTGGTCCTCGATAACCATCACTATGTCACATATATCCATGTGGACCCATTTCTTTCCCTTGACCATCGTCTCGACTGCAGTCACCTCTCCTATAGTACGTTCTGCCTGTGCCATCCATGACATTCCTCTTTTGATTCTGGTTCCCTTGATGTCCGCAGTGTTATTGTACAGCGGGTGCCTGTTGTCCGCTATGACTCGCAAATAAGCTGTAGCTTGTGCCACCTTATGCCTGGGTGTTACTGACGGCAGTCCCAGCATGTACCTTATCTGTATTATCGGGGTATCTCTGGTGCAACCCAACACGAGCCGCATTCCTTCATTTTTGATTCGTTCCAGCCGTTCACACTGTGATCTTGATAGGGTGAGTATACCCAATCTATAATCAATGACCGAGAGAATCAACTGGTGATAGAGTATGTATAGCAGCCGTTGTTCCAAGTTGGCAGCCACCATTGTCTTGAGTGCATTCAGTCCTCTCTTGCATCTTTGTATAGTTTGGTCGACGTGGTACTTGTATGACAGGCTGCGGTCAAATGTTATAGTTTGGTCGACGTGGTACTTGTATGACAGGCTGCGGTCAAATGTTATAGTTTGGTCGACGTGGTACTTGTATGACAGGCTGCGGTCAAATGTTATAGTTTGGTCGACGTGGTACTTGTATGACAGGCTGCGGTCAAATGTTATAGTTTGGTCGACGTGGTACTTGTATGACAGGCTGCGGTCAAATGTTATAGTTTGGTCGACGTGGTACTTGTATGATAGGCTGCGGTCAAATGTTATAGTTTGGTCGACGTGGTACTTGTATGATAGGCTGCGGTCAAATGTTATAGTTTGGTCAACGTGGTACTTGTATGATAGGCTGCGGTCAAATGTTAAATTTTGGTCGACGTGGTACTTGTATGATAGGCTGCGGTCAAATGTTATAGTTTGGTCAACGTGGTACTTGTATGATAGGCTGCGGTCAAATGTTATAGTTTGGTCAACGTGGTACTTGTATGATAGGCTGCGGTCAAATGTTATAGTTTGGTCGACGTGGTACTTGTATGATAGGCTGCGGTCAAATGTTATTCCGAGATATTTCAACCTGTCGCTTCTGTCTATGACACAGCCATCAAATGTGATGCCAGGGAGGTTGTCTTTCACGTTGCAGTTGTTCAATGAACACCACATCACACCGGCCTTGTTCGGATTAATCTGTGCACTGGAGTCTCCACACCACTTTGAGATCGCCTGCAAGGTGTCTTGAATATCACTAACCATTTCACGCCTATCAGAACCAGTCCTGTAGATTAGGATATCATCTGCGAATATCAACGTCCGCCCCTGCTGTGTTGGTTGCATGTTGGCCACTTTTAATGTGTAAATGTTGAACAGCACCGGTGGGATCAAGATGCTGAGCAGCACATGAGCTGCAGTGGTCAGTGACCCATCCATAGCTGACTACTAACGTCAGGGCTAGTGAACCATAGCTGCCAAGACCCTTCTACACCTCCACGTGGTGATCTTGGATAACAGGCTGCAGCAGGGCGGACTGGCTAAGGAGAAGGGATCGAAGAGGGAATGCTAACTCGCTACTTAAAAAATGCTTGCTGAGGTCGGATGTGTTGGACCGAAAGATGCAAATATCGCAGCCAAGCTGTAAACTACGACACAACGCATTCTGTTCTCTGGACTACATTCTGCTGCTTAGGCCCTTTCACCTTTCATGGTTTGGTAGTGGGAGATTGAGAATGAACGAAGAAGAAGAAGAAGAAGAAGAACAGTACTGGTGAAAGTGGCGATCCTTGGAGCAATCCTGGACAAATCCGCATTGGCTCTGATGTCGAAGAACCCAGGCGAAGTGCAACTGTTCTCTCCATCAGGGCAGCTGATGTCCGGCTAACAAGCCACGTGTTTATTCCGCAGTCCTTCAAACGGCACATCAGTGTACCAAAATCGACCCTGTTATAGGCATTCTCGAGGTCGAGCGCAACGGCGACTGTCTCTTGCCGACGTTGGAATCCCTCGTACACATCATATGCGAAAGTACCGGCATTACCCCAGGTCTCCTTCTTAGGTCTGTAGCTGCCCACTGTATCGTATGCCTTTGTGTATTTTTGGATGTAATCTCCTGCATTGTTTGTAAACTTATCCCAGCGTTTTTTGGAATGCTTCAGTGTTGAAAGATTTGTCAGTCAGGTCAGGTTAGGTCATCCCGTAGCCGGTGAAGTCGTTGGGTCACACATGAAGACATCCTCACAACCCTACGCCACCCTTCTCTGTCAGCGGCCACTGCCTGTGCCTCTTCTGGCTGGAGATTGGTCCATTCTTTTATGTTGTCCTCCCACCTCTTTTTGGACCGGCCTCTTCGTTGTCTGCCTTGCACCTTTCTGTCGAGGATCGTATTTACAAGACCAGTTGATCTCGATATGTGACCATGCCAAGCGAGTTTCCTTCTTTTGACAGTTGCCAAGAGGTCTTCAAAAGGCCCTATTGCTGTTGTAATTCTGTCTCGTATTTCCTGATTTGTAACTTGATCTTTGTACATGACGTTTAGAAGTCTTCGGAAAGATCTCATCTCCAAGGCCTGTCAGTATGTCTGAACTAATCTAGGACAGCCTGTTTCACTTCGTCTTCAGTGCTGAAATGTTGACCTACTAGGAATTCTTTTAGCGGTCCTAACAGGTGGAAATCGCTTGGAGCGAGGTCTGGGCTGTAAGTTGGTTGTGGCAATACCTCTCAGTCGAGTTTCTGCAGATGGCACATAGTGCGGTGAGCCGAATGAGGTCGAGCAGGCTTGAACTCATCTCTGTCGATCAAAAGCAGAAAACTGTTTTGGCACCCAACGTGCACTAACCTTCAGAAAATGCAAATGTTCATGAATAATAGTGTCCACCATATTGTAAATGCAGTCTTCTGTAAATTTTCGCAGGTTTCACGCATTCTTTCCCTAGAAACTTGATCACAACACGCTATTCCATGCAAGCACTAACAGTGTTGTCCACCATATTTATTTATCCGTCAAGTGACTGGCCCATGTCAAATTAACATTGCACACACGATTTGCACGTCAAGTGACAGAAAAATCATTAGAACGTAATTGAAAGCAATGTTGCACTAAAAGACATAACGATATTTTATGCGTGACACGGCAAAACCGACGGAGACAAAGGCACTTTCTACTACCAGCTTGTTTTACTATCTAACTTATATAAGCGTCGCAGCTGAATCATAGACGCAGTTTTACTATCTAACTTATATAAGCGTCGCAGCTGAAGCATAGACGCAGTTTTACTCTCTAACTTATTTAAGCGTCGCAGCTGAAGCATAGACGCAGTTTTACTATCTAACATATAAGCGTCGCAGCTGAATCATAGACGCAGTTTTACTATAACTTATATAAACGTCGCAGCTGAATCATAGACGCAGTTTTACTATAACTTATATAAACGTCGCAGCTGAATCATAGACGCAGTTTTACTATAACTTATATAAACGTCGCAGCTGAATCATAGACGCAGTTTTACTCTCTAACGTATATACGCGTCGCAGCTGAATCATATACGCAGTTTTGCTCTCTAACGTATATACGCGTCGCAGCTGAATCATAGACGCAGTTTTGCTCTCTAACGTATATACGCGTCGCAGCTGAAGCATATCCTACGATTCTCAGGCCCTTACTTTCAGCCAGTTTCATTTCCGAGCAGAGCTTTTGGTGGAACCAAGAGACTAGATGAATTCAAGATTTGTACGTTGATTACTTGAAGGCTAATTTATTCTGGCAAGAGACGGTCATTGATTTGGTAAGTTGCGTAGAAATGATATTATTATCAAAACCTGTTCTTCTTCCTACGCATGATCATCATATCTTCTTCTTCGTTCTAAAAGGCCCGCTACCAAGCATTGAAAAGAGCTTTTCAAGTAGCAGGATGTTGTCCGGAGAAGGGAATTCGTGTCGTAGTTTACAACTTGACTTCGATATTTGCACTTTTCGGTTCAACACATCCGACTTCAGCAAAGTGTATTTACTTAAAATTCGAGAATGGTCTGTGAGCTGGCAAATGAAATTTAATGTAGATACATGTAGTCATCGACATGAGTAGATTTAATATGGAACATAATTACAGAATGGGACAGAACAATATTGGAACGATAGAAAAGGAAAGGGACCTATGGGTTATAATAGACCATACAGGTAAGGTGAGGGAGCAAGTCCAGGTAGCAGTGAAAAAGGCAAATGCAATGTTAGGTACGATAAAAATAAATATTAAACATAGGAGCAAGGAAGTGATAGTCAAACTGTATAAAGCTTTAGTTAGACCTAGATTGGAGTACTGTGTACAGGTGTGGAGTCCTTATCGTAGAGACGATATAAACATGCTGGAAAGGATGCAAAAAAGAACAACAAAGCTGATAGTGGGATTCTAGAATTACAGTTATGAGGAAAGAGAAAAACCGGCCTACAGTGTCTTGAAAAGAGAAGAATTCGAGGTGACTTAATACAGGTTTATAAAATAATCAAAGGAAAGGATAAATTAGATTATAACCAGTTTTATTTTCAAAATACAACCACATACACAAACAAAAGGGCATAGCTACAAATTAACTAAAGAAATGTCCAGATGAGAAATTTTGAAATATGTTTTTGGTCACAGAGTGGGTAATGCTTGGAATGCATTACCACAGGAGGTAGTGGAGCGAGGAACAATTCATATATTTAAGAATGGATTTGATGTTCATAGCTTTTAGAGCATGAAAATGTAAATACAACTGGTTGTATACAAACTCTGCAGTGTCCTCTAAGCCAGTATAAAGATGTTAAAGAATATGTGTACAGGGTAAGCCTTCTCTCTTGTATCCCTTCTCCTTAGCCAGTCTGCCCTGTTGTAGGCTGTTATCCAGGATCACTGCGTGGAGGAGTAGACGGGTCTGGGCAGCTCTAAGTGTTGGTCTGACGCTTGTAGTCAGCCCCTGGGTCGCTGACCGCTACAACTTATCATATGATTTGCAGACAAGACATACAATAAAAAAGATCTTCAAACGTGTTGTCCGTAGAGTGTTCTAAAACTTCTGATGTAGAAAAAAAGTCACCAGAAATATAATGTTAATTCCAAAGATAGCGTACACCCTGCCGTATCATCATTGGCTTTATCCATCTTCTCAGACGATAGTAAGTTGTACTTTGAAAATAGGTATGTAACTACAGTCCATGACGATAACGAATGTGACTCGTAAGACCAATCCAGGCAGAGAAGCGTCTTCCACGGTGTGTGCAAGGAAAATCAGGACTGTTTACGGCATCGCATGGTGTCGCGTGTCTTCTCAAACTCTGAGTCCTTAGCCTATCTACAATCAGTATCTCCTGTTTCTGTATTCCACGCTTAATCCTGCCCCTCAATGCAACACGATCAATGGCGTCATGTTCCCATGATTCCGCATTATTCATATCTCGATGCCCAACCCGAATCACTGGGCAGGAACGTGCAGACGAAGAGATCTTGGGTAATTCTAAGACATTTTCCTGCAATATTTACGTGGGTTTAAAGCTGAAGCAATAAATTTGCCTTGATCCTTGACCTCAATCAATCAATCGTCGCTTCTTTCGGGGCATAGGTCATTGATTACCTTCCTCCTGCAAGCAGCTAGATCTTAGCTGCTCTTTTTTTCTCTCTCTCCAGTTGGTCAGGGACCAAAGTTTACGCTTTTGTGTGCACTGAAAAGGGCGTTAAGTGGTGGGTTGCAGTAGCTTTCCTCACATCCCGAGCGTGCTGATGAAGATGGAACATGGTCTTCGAGATGGTTGTGCTATGCTTGGCTACATCTGCGTGCCACTTACTACTACGGGGAACACGTCGATCCAGGTTGCCATTAAAACAGCCCGTTTGCAGGGACGGCTACGAGGAAGACAAGGTGAGGGTCGTGGCCAGCATATTTTGCCTGACCAGACATTACTCTTCCTCCCTTTTGGATATAATTTATTTTCAGAGTTTCTTCTTTCCAGTTCACTGCGTTAAACTAAACCAACAGATAGAGGTCACAGACCTTCAGCAACAGACATAGAGACCAAAGACCTTCACCAACAGAGGTCACAGACCTTCACCAACAGACATAGAGACTACATACCTTCACCAACAGAGGTCACAGACCTTCACCAACAGATATGGAGACCACATACCTTCACTAACAGACATAGAGACCACATACCTTCAACAGACAGAGGTCACAGATCTTCACCAACAAACATAGAGGCCACAGACCTTGACCAACAGACAGAGGTCACAGATCTTCACCAACAGCCAAAGCGGTCACAGACCTTCACCAACAGACAGAGGTCACATACCTTCACCAACAAACAGAGGTCACAGATCTTCACCAACAGACAGAGGTCACAGACCTTCACCAACAGACATAGAGGTCACAGACCTTCACTAACAGACATCTCAGAGCCTTCCTTTTACAAGGACCGTTTCCTTTTGTTTGGTTGTCAGTGTTTATCTAACCAGCTTTGTTTTTATGGAGAGGGTTGGCTTCGAACCAACCTTGTTATACGCTAGATAACATATCCCTTTTTAGTTTCATCTTATGACAACTGTCAAAAGACAAAAAGACTCGTGTGGTACGGGCACAGATCGAGATCAAACGGTCTTACAAATACGATCCTGCATGGAAAAGTGTAGGACAGGCGACGAAGAGGTCCTTCCAAAAAGAGGTGGGAGGACAACATACAAGAATGGACCGATCTCCGACCAGAGGAGGCACAGGCAGCGGCCGCTGACAGAGAAGGGTGGCGTCAGTTGTGGGGGTGTCTTTATGTGTGTTCCAACGACCTTACCTGACCCTAACTGATGGTTCATCTATCTATCTATCTATCTATCTATCTATCTATCTATCTATCTATCTATCTATCTATCTATCTATCTATCTATCTATCTATCTATCTATCTATCTATCTATCTATCTATCTATCTATCTATCTATCTATCTCTATCTATCTATCTATCTATCTATCTATCTATCTATCTATCTATCTATCTATCTATCTATCTATCTATCTATCTATCTATCTATCTATCTGTCTGTCTGTCTGTCTGTCTGTCTGTCTGTCTGTCTGTCTCTCTGTCTGTCTGTCTGTCTGTCTGTCTGTCTGTCTAATCTAACCTAACCTAACCTAACCTAATCTAACCTGTCTGTCTGTCTGTCTATCTATCTATCTATCTATCTATCTATCTATCTATCTATCTATCTATCTATCTATCTATCTATCTATCTATCTATCTATCTATCTATCTATCTATCTATCTATCTATCTATCTATCTATCTATCTATCTATCTATCTATCTATCTATCTATCTATCTATCTATCTATCTATCTATCTATCTATCTATCTATCTATCTATCTATCTATCTATCTATCTATCTATCTATCTATCTATCTATCTATCTATCTATCTATCTATCTATCTATCTATCTATCTATCTATCTATCTATCTATCTATCTATCTATCTATCTATCTATCTATCTATCTATCTATCTATCTATCTATCTATCTATCTATCTATCTATCTATCTATCTATCTATCTATCTATCTATCTATCTATCTATCTATCTATCTATCTATCTATCTATCTATCTATCTATCTGTCTGTCTGTCTGTCTGTCTGTCTGTCTGTCTGTCTGTCTGTCTGTCTGTCTGTCTGTCTGTCTGTCTGTCTGTCTGTCTGTCTGTCTAATCTAACCTAACCTAACCTAACCTAATCGAACCTGTCTGTCTGTCTGTCTATCTATCTATCTGTCTGTCTGTCTATCTGTCTATCTAATCTATCCATCCGTCTGTCCCTCCGTCCGTTCGTCTGTCTGTCTGTACGTCCGTCCGTCTGTTCGTCTGTCTGTCTGTCCTAAGGACTGGTAGTCCCTTAAATATACGATCGCCTATTTTTGAAACTAGTTGTGGTGGAAGCGTAAATTATAGGAAGGTAGACCCGCAGCCCGTCAGACGCTATCTATGCCGCTCCACTAACCACATAACCAAGACCTATTGTTATTGCCACACAGTTCCCTTTTTGCGACATATTCTCTGTGGGGCGAGAATCCCTAGAAAAATTTGCGTTGATTTTTAACTTGAATTTTTCCGAACCAGCAGCGGTTTGGCCTACTCTTTTCGATTTCCAACTGCAAAGTGCCAAAGGACTTTAAACGTGTGCGCCAATGTACACGGGTGTCAGATCTCACTACTCAGAGATCAGAAGACATTTTTACTAGAAGATCCACGTTAAAAAAAACACCACGGTTTCCACCATGATTTGAACCCGCGACCTTCCGCATCCGAAGCAATCACATTACCTCGACACCACAGGGTCACCTAGCGTTTTATAAGCATTCATTTAACTTTTACATTAAAATTTACGGGGAATTCTATTTTTCCTATTTTAACCGACTTCCCAATAACTTAGAGAGATGAAGTTGTGTACACAGCCTCTACTAGTGGGAACTGCAAATCTATCAAATTCGGACAGTCCCTGGACAGATCATTCAAAAGCTTGTACAAGAATACGTAGTTTAGAAATAAATGTTTACTTGTGTCTTATCTTATCACCAGACGTCACTTTTACAAGCCCAGCATTTCCCGCCAGTTAGCTATCTGAGGAAGATCATGCGAAAAAAGATCGTGATTGGAGCCATGGCTCCTTACGTGCTAATGATAATTTTGTTTCAATTTCCAGGTAGGGTTGTCTTCGTTCATTAAGTATGTGTAGGAGGTTGGGGGTAGAGGGGGGGGGGGGCGTGGAGGGGAGATGGGGTTGGAGGGGAGGGGTTGCTCAGGGTGGATATGGGCTGGTGAACGAGTGAACTTTAAGGTGGGAGATAGAACTGACGGGTAACGATCTGGGATGTCTGTTAGGAAAGGTTTGTGACCTCAGTCTATTGTTGGAGGTCTGTGACCTCAGTCTATTGTTGGAGGTCTGTTACCTCTGTCTATTTTTGGAGGTCTGTGACCTCAGTCTATTGTTGGAGGTCTGTGACCTCAGTCTATTGTTGGAGGTCTGTGACTTCTGTCTGTTGGTGAAGGTCTGTGATCTCTGTCTGTTGGTGAAAGTATGTGGCCTCTGTCTGTTGGTGCATGTATGTGACATATGTCTGTTGGTGCAGGTATGTGACATCTGTCTGTTGGTGGAGGTCTGTGACCTTTATGTTTGTTGGTGAAAGTATGTGACCTCTGCCTGTTGGTGGAGGTCTGTGACCTCTGTCAGTTGGTGAAGGTATGTGACCTCTGTTGGTGAAGGTACGTGACCTCTGTCTGTTGGTGGAGATCTGTGACCTCTGTCTGTTGGTGGAGGTCTATGACCTCTATGTTTGTTGGTGAAGGTATGTGACCTCTGTCTGTTGGTGAAGGTACGTGACCTCTGTCTGTTAGGGAAGGTATGTGACCTGTCTGTTGGTGAAGGTATGTGACCTTTATGTTTGTTGGTGAAAGTATGTGACCTCTGCCTGTTGGTGGAGGTCTGTGACCTCTGTCTGTTGGTGAAGGTCTGTGACCTCTGTCTGTTGATGAAGGTATGTTCTTCTTCTTCCATTAGCTTGAAGTATGTCTACATCTACAAAACTATCTCTTGTATGAACTTCACTGTCTTCTAGAGCTCACACATAGGCCCATATAGTTTCCCTTCCAGTGTTGTTTTTCTTGACCAGTATGTCCGCCTCAGTATCTCATACTCTGGGCAGTCCTGAAGTATATGCTCCGCAGTCTGGGGTGCCTGTCCACATGTACACATACTTGAGCTGCCAATCCTAAATTGTGTGTACATGTGGCTGCGGAGTTTGATGTGTTCCGTTCTGAGGCGCAGTATGACAACCTGCTACTTATATTATGATAGTCATCTTGTATTTGTGTTGGAAGCTCTCTCATTGATTTAATCATATTTTTTTTGTTTTGGTATGTAACTGGTACATCTGGTTGCTCGTCTGCGGCACCTTCCCTCGCCAGTGTGTCAGCTCTCTCATCTCCTCGTATTCCGCAGTGAAACGATATGTATCCGTTGCACCGAGATTTTGCGCTGGTTGCTCAATGTTGACAATGAAACTTGTAGATCTGACAGCTTCCCGGATGATAGTGCTTGGAGAACTGATGTTGCATCTGTCAGAAATACTCCAGGATACGGGTCAAGGTTGGTGTTCAGCAATTTTTCCGTCGCCAATCTCATCGCTTGTATCTCTGCATCGTAATTATGGCAGAATTTCCCTGTTGGTGCTACAACTGTTTCCATGGTGTTATTTGGGTATTCTATATACACTCCTGCTCCTCCATTCTTTACTGCATTCTGTGCTGACCCATCAGTCTATACTCGGACCCACAGATCCTGTGGATATTCTTCTTCCAAGAAACTGAGAACAATTGCCTTACATTGCACACTGTTCTGTTCCTCCTTGCCTAGTATTCCCTGAATGGTTGTTTGGACTCATAGTCTATGCTGCTCTCTCCAGGTTGTTTGGACTCGTACTGATAGTCTATGCTGCTCTCTCCAGGTTGTTTGGACTCGTACTGATAGTCTATGCTGCTCTCTCCAGGGTGTTTGGACTCGTACTGATAGTCTATGCTGCTCTCTCCAGGTTGTTTGGACTCGTACTGATAGTCTATGCTGCTCTCTCCAGGGTGTTTGGACTCGTACTGATAGTCTATGCTGCTCTCTCCAGGTTGTTTGGACTCGTACTGATAGTCTATGCTGCTCTCTCCAGGGTGTTTTTTTTTTTTTTTTTTTGCGTTCGCCTTATTTATCTATTCCCCAAGGCGTGTGTGCGTTACACTGTGGTTTTTATTTTGCGCCTGTCGGCCCAGTGCATCCGACTTCAGCATGCATTTTATGTTAGGGTCTGCTTCCTCCTGCATTTTCTAAGGGTTTGCTTCCCCGGGGTAACGGCCGGTGCTGTGATGGGGATCGAACCCAGCACCTTCTGGTTGTGAGCCGTGCCACTTAACCACTAGGCCACGCCGTCCCCGCTCCAGGGTGTTTGTTCTGGCACAGTTGTTTAAGGAATATCAATTTCAGGCAGTTCTGTGGCATGTCTACGAAGTCGTTTGGCCTGGTGTACAAAGCTACTTTTCAATCGCCCCATTGGTAGGTCCTGGAATCTATCCTTCATTGGGTGACTCTTCATACAGTTGAACTTGTCTACCTGTGTTAGCACCTTTGTGTCTCTACGTTACACTAGTGCTTGCATCCTCCCTAGTTTGTCCATCTTCACTTTATGTGTTGATTTCATTGCACCTTATTTTGTACGTTATCTAACTCTTTAAATGTAGTGTTTGATGCTGGACACCAGGCAGCTGATCCATATTCCAGATGTGGTCCTATGCCCTGTTGGTAAACACTGCTAAATATTTTCTCTTCGGCTCCTCATTTGCTTCCACTTAGTTTTCTCAGGATGGCTGTGATCTCTACAGATGTCGGCGGAGGTCTGCGGTCTCGATGTCTCAGACCTCTTTAATGAGGCCCACTACGTCAACGTTTTGGACTCTTAACCCTTCTTGGAAAAGGTACAAAAGTGCTGTCTATGACACGTGTAAATCGCGAACATAGAGGCTTCGAACCTTCACGATTGTGCATCCACTTTAATGGCATGCTGGAGTTAGCGGAAATAAAAAAGCTGACGCACTTCCCTGGAAGATATCAGAAGTGGGAAAACTTGAACTGGACAGAGGAGACATTTTTAAATTGCTGTGCGTTCGCCACTTGGATGATGGCGCTGCAGTCGTTGAATCTGTATTTCCAAGATCGCAACTTTTAGAAATCGTGCGTGAGTCAAACAGAGAGGGATACGTGAGAAGAATAAGTTGGAGTGTGTACACATGTAACAGTTCCATCCGGAGCTTGAGCGCTTAGGGCGGGGGTGATATGGTCAGCGACTCTAAGAACAAAGGTACTTGAATGTGTGCCAAGGTCACTCACCGTCTCGATACCAAGTCAACAAAGGAATACGGGGGGGGGGGGGGTTGGGTGAAAGAATGTGTCTAGTACAGGTAGGGGCTAGGAACTGAGCTCTATAGCCCTCCAATTTGAGTAGTGGGGATTAGTAACAGAGAGTGGCCAGCAGATCTTGCTGCGACATTTTGAGTGACAGGAATTAGGAGTGATTTGTGCCAATAACAACTAAGTGGAGGCAGATCCCAACTAGAGGATGGCTGGGTCAGACATCCCACAGAGGGCCATTGGACGGCTCTAATACTGCTTGAGACTATATAATACTAGACAAGGTTTTACTCAAGCAGACTGGCCCTGGAGAGAGAGAAAGAGAGAGAGAGAGAGAGAGAGTGAGAGACAGACAGACAGACAAACATAATTTAGCTAGGAGTCTATTTACCTCATCGACTTTATAGAAGAGCCATTGATAAGCTGTTTGACGAATGTTAGTGGGATAGAATGGAATACAGGGTGGCTTAACCAGCATACGCCTTTGAGTTTGGGCCAGTCGCTCTATAAAGTGTGTGTTGGGCGCCCTGTGTCTAGAAGAGAAATGAATGTGTGTTGTACGTGCAGGACACATTGTGAACGATGTATGTCCTGAATGGTGACATGAGTATACAGATCGACTAGGAGAGATCTGGATGTGTGTGGTGTGTGAAGGACACCGAGGGAATGATGTATGTTCCAGAGTGTGTGTATACGCAGATCGATTGAGTGTGTGATCATATGTGAGTTTACATTGAATCGATTGAATGTATAATGTCAAAATCACTCGCCTGAGGGGATCTTGAGTGTAAGTGAATGCACAGAATACGATCGTGAAGACGAGTTTTTGAGAGTGTGCTGAGGGTGCGGAAAAGGGGAATGGAGTGTGTAGCTAGAACTGGGTTGGATTAGTTGGAGGCAATATTCAATAGCTTTTTGCTTACAACCTCCCCGTATCTACTTAGTTAAGATGCATTTCTCGTGTTGTTTGTAATCTCATTGCACTCACTCACTTGAATAATTGTTGTTTGAATATGATGTAATAAATATGTCACCTGCTGCGTGTTGTGTTATTTGCTGTGTGTGGTCATGAATGATGTGGATACATGTGGTAACATTCTAGATAGAAAAACCCCAGTGAAAACCTGGACTCTGTTACACACACAGTAAGCGACACACACAGTAAGCAACACACACAGTAAGCGACACACACAGTAAGCAACACACACAGTAAGCGACACACACAGTAAGCGACACACAGTAAGCGACACACACAGTAAGCAACACACACAGTAAGCGACACACACAGAAAGCGACATACACAGTAAGCGACACACACAGTAAGCGACACACACAGTAAGCTACACACACAGTAAGCTACACACACAGTAAGCGACACACACAGTAAGCAACACACACAGTAAGCGACACACACAGTAAGCAACACACACAGTAAGCGATACACACAGTAAGCAACACACACAGTAAGCGACACACACAGTAAGCAACACACACAGTAAGCGACACACACAGTAAGCGACACACACAGTAAGCGACACACACAGTAAGCAACACACACAGTAAGCAACACACACAGTAAGCGACACACACAGTAAGCAACACACACAGTAAGCAACACACACAGTAAGCAACACACACAGTAAGCAACACACACAGTAAGCGACACACACAGTAAGCGACACACACAGTAAGCAACACACACAGTAAGCGACACACACAGTAAGCAACACACACAGTAAGCGACACACACAGTAAGCAACACACACAGTAAGCGACACACACAGTAAGCAACACACACATTAAGCGACACACACAGTAAGCAACACACACAGTAAGCGACACACACCGTAAGCGACACACACAGTAAACGACACACACAGTAAGCAACACACACAGTAAGCGACACACAGTAAGCAACACACACACAGTAAGCGACACACACAGTAAGCAACACACACAGTAAGCGACACACACAGTAAGCAACACACACAGTAAGCGACACACACAGTAAGCAACACACACAGTAAGCGACACACACAGTAAGCAACACAAACAGTAAGCGACACACACAGTAAGCAACACACACAGTAAGCGACACACACAGTAAGCAACACACACAGTAAGCGACACACACAGTAAGCAACACACACAGTAAGCAACACACACAGTAAGCGACACACACAGTAAGCGACACACACAGTAAGGAACACACACAGTAAGCAACACACACAGTAAGCGACACACAGTAAGCGACACACACAGTAAGCAACACACACAGTAAGCGACACACACAGTAAGCGACACACACAGTAAGCGACACACACAGTAAGCGACACACACAGTAAGCTACACACACAATAAGCGACACACACAGTAAGGGACACACACAGTAAGCGACACACACAGTAAGCGACACACACAGTAAGCGACACACACAGTAAGCAACACACACAGTAAGCGACACACACAGTAAGCAACACACACAGGAAGCGACACACACAGTAAGCTACACACACAGTAAGCGACACACAGTAAGCAACACACACAGTAAGCGACAAACAAAATAAGCGACACACACAGTAAGCAACACACACAGTAAGCAACACACACAGTAAGCAACACACACAGTAAGCTACGTGAACCCCACTAGTATCTACGTACTTGCAATACTTGGGATCCTGGTATTTAAACGGCCCGGCTTGCCAGGAAGAGGAATGCTATTTGTAATAGTAGTAGTTGTTAAGGTAGTAGTAGTAGTAGTTAAGGTAGTAGTAGTAGTTAAGGTAGTAGTAGTTAAGGTAGTAGTAGTAGTAGTTAAGGTAGTAGTAGTAGTAGTTAAGGTAGTAGTAGTAGTAGTTAAGGTAGTAGTAGTAGTAGTTAGGGTAGTAGTAGTAGTAGTTAAGGTAGTAGTAGTAGTAGTAGTAGTTCAGGTAGTAGTAGTAGTAGTTAAGGTAGTAGTAGTAGTAGTAGTAAGAGTTAAGGTAGTAGTAGTAGTAGTAGTTAAGATAGTAGTAGTAGTAGTTAAGGTAGTAGTAGTAGTAGTTAAGGTAGTAGTAGTAGTAGTTAAAGTAGTAGTAGTAGTAGTAGTAGTAGTAGTTAAGGTAGTAGTAGTAGTTAAGGTAGTAGTAGTAGTTGTAGTAGTTAAGGTAGTAGAAGTAGTAGTAGTAGTTAAGGAAGTAGTAGTAGTAGTAGTTAAGGTAGTAGTAGTTAAAGTAGTAGTAGTAGTAGTAGTTAAGGTATCAGTAGTAGTAGTAGTTAAGGAAGTAGTAGTAGTAGTAGTAGTTAAGGTAGTAGTAGTAAAAGTAGTTAAGGAAGTAATAGTAGTAGTAGTAGTTCAGGTAGTAGTAGTAATAGTATTAGTAGTGGTTAAGGTAGTAGTAGTAGTAGTTAAGGTAGTAGTAGTAGTAGTAGTAGTAGTAGTAGTGGTAGTAGTAAAGTTAGTAGTAGTAGTAGTGGTTAAGGTAGTAGTAGTAGTTAAGATAGTAGTAGTAGTTAAGGTAGTAGTAGTTAAGGTAGTAGTAGTAGTTAAGGTAGTAGTAGTAGTAGTTAAGGTAGTAGTAGTAGTACTTAAGGTAGTATTAGTAGTAGTAGTTAAGGTAGTATTAGTAGTAGTAGTTAAGGTAGTAGTAGTAGATAAGGTAATAATAGTAATAGTAGTTAAGGTAGTAGTAGTTAAGGTAGTAGTAGTAGTAGTAGATAAGGTAGTAGTAGCAGTAGTAGTTAGGGTAGTAGTAGTAGTAGTAGTTAAGGTAGTAGGAGTAGTAGATACGGTAGTAATAGTAGTAGTAGTTAAGGTAGTAGTAGTTAAGGTAGAAGTAGTTAAGGTAGTAGTAGTAGTAGTAGTAGTAGTAGTAGTAGTAGTAGTTAAGGTAGTAGTAATAGTAGTTAAGGTAGTAGTAGTAGTGGTTAAGGTAGTAGTAGTAGTTAAGGTAGTAGTAGTAGTTAAAGTAGTAGTAGTAGCAGTTAAGGTAGTAGTAGTTAAGGTAGTAGTAGTAGTAGTGAAGGTATTAGTAGTAGTAGTTAAGGTAGTAGTAGTAGTAGTAGTTAAGGTAGTAGTAGTAGTTAAGGTAGTAGTAGTAGTAGTTAAGATAGTAGTAGTAGTAGTAGTAGTTAAGGAAGTAGTAGTAGTAGTAGTAGTTAAGATAGTAGTAGTTAAGGTAGTAGTAGTAGTAGTAGTAGTTAAGGTAGTAGTAGCAGTAGTAGTTAAGGTAGTAGTATTAATAGTAGCAGTAGTTAAGGTATTAGTAGTAGTAGTAGTAGTAGTAGTAGTTAAGGTAGTAGTAGTAGTAGTAGTTAAGGTAGTAGTATTAGTAGTAGCAGTAGTTAAGGTAATAGTAGTAGTAGTAGTAGTAGTAGTAGTAGTAGTAGTTAAGGTAGTGGTAGTAGTAGTAGTAGTAGTAGTAGTAGTAAAGTTAGTAGTAGTAGTAGTGGTTAAGGTAGTAGTAGTAGTTAAGGTAGTAGTAGTAGTTAAGGTAGTAGTAGTAGTTAAGGTAGTAGTAGTAGTAGTTAAGGTAGTAGTAGTAGTTAAGGTATTAGTAGTAGTAGTTAAGGTAGTAGTAGTAGTAGTAGTAGTTAAGGTAGTAGTAGGAGTAGTTAAGGTAGTAGTAGTAGTAGTAGTAGTAGTTAAGGTAGTATTAGTGGTAGTAGTTAAGGTAGTAGTAGTAGTAGATAAGGTAGTAGTAGTTGTAGTAGTTAAGGTAGTAGTAGTAGTAGTTAAGGTAGTAATAGTAGTAGTTAAGGTAGTATTAGTAGTAGTAGTTAAGGTAGTATTAGTAGTAGTAGTTAAGGTAGTAGTAGTAGATAAGGTAGTAATAGTAGTAGTAGTTAAGGTAGTAGTAGTTAAGGTAGTAGTAGTAGTAGTAGTAGATAAGGTAGTAGTAGCAGTAGTAGTTAAGGTAGTAGTAGTAGTAGTAGTAGTAGTTAAGGTAGTACTAGTAGTAGTTACGGTAGTATTAGTAGTAGTAGTTAAGGTAGTAGTAGCAGTAGTTAAGGTAGTAGTAGTAGTAGTAGTAGTTAAGGTAGTTAAGGTAATATTAGTAGTAGTTAAAGTAGTAGTAGTAGTAGTAGTAGTTAAGGTAGTAGTAATAGTAGATAAGGTAGTAGAAGTAGTAGTAGTTAAGGTAGTAGTAGTAGTAATTAAGGTAGTAGTAGTAGTAGTTAAGGTAATAGTAGTAGTAGTTAAGGTAGTAGTAGTAGTAGTAGTTAAGGTAGTAGTAGTAGTAGTTAAGGTAGTAGTAGTAGTAGTAGTTAAGGTAGTAGTAGTAGTAGTAGTTAAGGTAGTAGTAGTTAAGGTAGTAGTAGTTAAGGTAGTAGTAGTAGTAGTAGTAGTAGTTAAGGTAGTAGTAGTTAAGGTCGTAGTTAAGGTAGTAGTAGTAGTAGTAGTAGTAATAGTAGTTAAGGTAGTAGTAGTTAAGGTAGTAGTAGTTAAGATAGTAGTAGTAGTAGTAGTAGTAGTAGTAGTAGTAGTAGTAGTAGTAGTGGTAGTAGTTAAGGTAGTAGTAGTAGTAGTAGTAGTAGTAGTAGTAGTAGTAATAATAGTAGCCCGTTCTCAGTCATGTCTGACTACAAGCTGATGCGACCTTGGAGTAGCAACTCTCTACTGAGTTTTGGGGTTTCCTTTTCCTTTCGGCGATGTCTCTTGATTTCCCTTTGTTGCCTCTTGACTTCCCTTTGTTTGCCCCTTGACTTCCCTTTGTTGCCTCTTGACTTTCCTTTGTTGCCTCTTGACTTTCCTTTGTTGCCTCTTGACTTCCCTTTTTGCCTCTTGACTTCCCTTTGTTGCCTCTTGACTTTCCTTTGTTGCACAAGCTTATTTTCGCCAAGCTTAAGGTGGCTCTTCAGATTACATCTTCATTTGGATCGGTCTGCAGCTATTTCTTCCCAAGATGTCTGATCCATATCCAGAGCGTTCATGTAACGCGCATTTCAACCGCAGCTGTGGTCAGCCATCTGTTCTTGTACCACACGACAGCTGCTCGCAGAGAATATTTTGAGGATCAGACCGTCTTCCATGCGACGAACACGATTAAGCCATCGCTGTCTTCGTTGACAAAGGAGGGTGTACATACACGGAAGACCGGTGCAAGAATGCATCTTCGCATTTGTCCCCTTGTCTCTATATGAGACGCCAATATGGTTCTTAGACGCTGTAGTTGATAGGTGTTGATCCTATGCTCTTCTTTGACATATGTTATCCACGTTGCGCTGCCATATAGAAGCATACTGGCGATACAGGCATTGTAAACCATGGCTTAGGTCTTGGCTGTAAGTTTGGCCTTTTCCATGACGTGTTTTGCCTGTATACGTAGTACGCTTTTTATTTTGCAATGTTTACTTTCTGCGGCTTTCCAAGCCAGGTGGAAGGTAGATTGCGTATTGAGTAATACTTGTATTTTTATTTGTATAAAAATTTATGTGGAACATGATTCTTCTTCTTCTTTTTCTTCTTCTTCTTCTTCTTTTTCTTCTTCTTCTTCTTCTTCTTCTTCTTCTTCTTTTTCTTCTTCTTCTTCTTCTTTTTCTTCTTCTTCTTTTTCTTCTTCTTCTTCGTCGTCGTCGTTGGTTCGTTCTCAAACTCCCGCTACCAATCCCTGAAAAAGGCTTTGCAAGTAGCGGATTGTCCTGAAAATTGAATGCTGGGGTAGTTGTCTCGCCGCAGCGACTCAATTTCAACCAGTGTTCGTAAAGCGATCTCAGTCCCGCCAGGCGGAGCGATAGCGCGGGCTTGCGGAAAACGCTCGCCTGCCTTTCCCCGTAGAGCGAATTGGGTGCGGTTTGTTGTAGTGGCTCCTCCACCGAGGTGCGCTCGTCTGGTCCGTATCAGGAAACGTGGTCCGTCCGTGGTGATTTATCTAAGGCTTATAGCAGAGCTCGACAGTACGTCTCGCTGGTGGTCCGACTCTCGCAAAGAGCTTGTGACCGGCAAATGGAAAGCAGGAATCGTGCCTCGAGGCCCTGCGTTCTCCTACGGAGAAGGACAGGCCGGCAGGCCAAATTGTCTCTAGTCCCAGTGAAATTCATCGCCGAGGTCGTTGGGATCCGTTCTGCACAGAGCGCTGCCATCCCTCCTCGAGCGAGCCCGGTCGGTCGGTCGTCTGGTGCGTGTGGGAGGCCCCTGTCAGGCGGTCCTAGGTCGACGGAGTGAGGGACGGGTGGAACAAACCGTCCGTCCGTCCGTCCCGTCAGTCGGTCCCTGCGGCCGTCGTCCCAGTGAGGCTTTTTACACACCCTTCCTCCGCCGACCGGTGTGTGCTGTACGTACGTCTCCGACAGATATCTGGTTGACCCTGCCAGTAGTCATATGCTTGTCTCAAAGATTAAGCCATGCATGTCTAAGTTCACACTGTCTCACGGTGAAACCGCGAATGGCTCATTAAATCAGTCGAGGTTCCTTAGATGACACGATCCTACTTGGATAACTGTGGCAATTCTAGAGCTAATACATGCTTACCAAGCTCCGACCCTCGCGGAAAGAGCGCTTTTATTAGTTCAAAACCAATCGTCGTTTCCCCTCGCGGGGTTGCGGCGTCCCCACTGGTGACTCTGGATAACTTTGTGCTGATCGCATGGCCTCATGTGCCGGCGACGCATCTTTCAAATGTCTGCCCTATCAAATGTCGATGGTACGTGACATGCCTACCATGTTTGTAACGGGTAACGGGGAATCAGTTTTCGATTCCGGAGAGGGAGCATGAGAAACGGCTACGACATCCAAGGAAGGCAGCAGGCGCGCAACTTACCCACTCCCGGCACGGGGAGGTAGTGACGAAGAATAACAATACGGGACTCTTTCGAGGCCCTGTAATTGGAATGAGTACACTTTAAACCCTTTAACGAGGATCTATTGGAGGGCAAGTCTGGTGCCAGCAGCCGCGGTAATTCCAGCTCCAATAGCGTATATTAAAGTTGTTGCAGTTAAAAAGCTCGTAGTTGGATCTCAGGCGCAGGCGGGCGGTCCGGCTCGCGCCGGTTCACTGCCCGTTGTCTCCTGCCCTACCGTCTGCCGGCTCTCTCCCACGGGTGCTCTTCGCTGAGCGTCCTGGGTGGCCGGCGCGTTTACTTTGAAAAAATTAGAGTGTTCAAAGCAGGCCTCGGCTGCCTGAATAATGGTGCATGGAATAATGGAATAGGACCTCGGTTCTATTTTGTTGGTTTTCGGAACTGGAGGTAATGATTAACAGGGACAAACGGGGGCATTCGTATTGCTGCGTTAGAGGTGAAATTCTTGGATCGCCGCAAGACGAGCTACTGCGAAAGCATTTGTCAAGAATGTTTTCATTAATCAAGAACGAAAGTCAGAGGCGCGAAGACGATCAGATACCGTCGTAGTTCTGACCGTAAACGATGCCGACTAGCGATCCGCAGGAGTTGCTTCGATGACTCTGCGGGCAGCTTCCGGGAAACCAAAGTGTTTGGGTTCCGGGGGAAGTATGGTTGCAAAGCTGAAACTTAAAGGAATTGACGGAAGGGCACCACCAGGAGTGGAGCCTGCGGCTTAATTTGACTCAACACGGCCAACACTGAAATGATTGACATGACGAGACCACTTTTCTGGGGTCTAATATAGAACTGGTGCTGGATTTAGACCCTCAGAAATCTGGGGTTATGCCCCCTGTGGCTCGGTTGGTTTGCATCGAGTGTTCTGACAAAGGAATTGACGGAAGAGCACTATCAGGAGTGGAGCCTGAGGCTTAAATTAACTTAACACGCCAATACTGTAGAATGACGGTCAAAAAGAGAGCACCTTCGTGGGGTCTAATAGTGAACATGTGCTGGAATTAGACCCTCGAAAATCTGGGGCCACCCTCTAAGTAACTTGATTGTCTCGCTAAAGGAATTGACGGAAGGGCACCACCAGGAGTGGAACCTGCGGCTTTATTTGACTGAACACGCCAATACTGTAGAACGACTGACAAATCGAGAGCACTACCGTTTGGGTCTAAAAACGAACGTACGCTGGTATTAGACTAACGGAAGACAAGTCAGCTCTCAAACACTCTAATGAAAGAACGCTACGGAAATCGTGTTTAACCCCGCAGAAACCGCAGATTTCAAATACCTGGTCATTGACAAACAAAAGCCCTCAATAAATTCGTCTGACCAAATAGTGAACGGGTGCTGGAAATAGACCATCTGAAGACAGGTCAGTTTTACCCTACTAATGACAGGGCGTTGCTACGGAAAACCAGCTCATATCGAGAGGAGCCGCAGACACTTTGGTTCACGTACCAAGCTGATAAGCCAATGGCGCGAGGCTACCATGTGGGGGATTACGGCCGAACCCTTGTTAGCCGCAATCCCGCCCAAAATCTCAGCACCACTGCAATGGGAGGCTCCTACATGCTCGGGACCTGGCGCCCCAGCCATATCCGGTAGAGCCGCAGCAAGAGGTCCTTGCCGTCCGCCGATCAAAGCGGGCGGACAACTGCTTGATACTCACCTTATACGGCGATGGGGTGCGAAACCACCAACTAAAGACTTAGTACCTGGTCGGGGTGTCGAAAACAGTAGAGCAGTCACCTCACTGTGAACTGTCGAGACTCAACCAATGACCATGAGAGCTGTCCGCACACCAGGCGAACAACATCACTGTGACATTACCAGGCTTGTCCTCTGGCTAAATGCACGTCGGCTACGATATCTACCTCTGTACGTTATCAGCCATATAACTATCATGCTGGACGCAGAAGAGATGCAGACCAGTGGACATTGCACACCTGCCCCACTGTGTCAACACCCCAGGTGGCGGGGAATGCTAGGCGTACCATCCCTGCATAGAAGCCAAGAAAATAAAGGGAGAAAGAGATACCCCACTCACATGCAAAGGCTACGTTTCTGGCAGGACGTGACGATCCTGGGATACAGACACACTGGACTGCCTCTCTTCCGGGTAAACCAGTCCATCTCATATATCTCACATATCATCATTGCACCCTATAGACACGAGTAGTGAAGACTCGATAGTCTGGTAAGACAACTTCCATAAGAGAGACAACTCTGATCATAAACAACTGCTGCCTTGCAGATAGGCTGGGGACAGCCAAAGGCTAAGGAGGGCATCCCTACAGAAACGCCTGTTGAAATCGAATGCACGGGGCCGCAAGCCTAACAAAACAGTGCAACGTAAATCGCAGTATGATGGCAGTACAACCTATTAGAAAAACGCATGGCGCTCATCCTGCGGAGTCCCGCCAGGCAGCGATAGTGCCGGGCCTCACGCCTCGAAGGGGCCCACCCTTGACTACTGGTGGTCACCCACCCATGTGTCGTGGAGTCAAGGCACATGGCTATGGGGCAACTTCTATTGGCCAAAACCTCAAGACCCTCAAAATACTACAGTGGAATGCGGAGGGAGTCATTAACAAAAATGTTTCTCTAACACATCACCTGCATGAAGGTAAGATTGACGTGGCATGTATCCAGGAAACGCACCTCAACAATAACCATAAATTCTCAATCAGAGGATACCAGACCTTCCGTCTAGATAGAGAAGGCCACAAAGGAGGGGTCCTGATACTGACCAGAAACTGCATACCCAGTAGCGCGGTATCTGTCAATCACACCGGACTAGCAGAAATTGTAGGAGTTGACATAATGGCTCAAGAGACGAAGCTCCGCATTTTCAATCTGTACGGACCACCAAATAGAGACCTATCGCTCTCGAGTATGGAGGTCAGAGACTCCAACTGCATAGTAGTTGGAGATTTCAACAGCCCCTCGGAGAGATGGGGATACTCTGACACAGACAGCAGAGGTGACGAAGTGGAAGATTGGGAGATAGATGCAAATCTCTCCCTAATCAATAGGCCGGAGGATAGCCCTAGCTTCTATTCAAGAACATGGCATACCACCTCGACTCCAGATTTGGCCTTCTCCACACAGGACATACACCATAAAATAGACCGCCAGGTGCTAAACCAACTGGCAGGTAGCGACCACAGGCCGATCAGGCTAACCATTGACATGGAAGTAGGCCCACAGGAAACAAAACCGCTCCCACGTTGGAATTACAAACGAGCCGACTGGGACAGATTTGCAATCCTGACAGATGGGCTGTGTGAAACCATCAACACACGAAACACCAAAATGAAGCCCATGGTAGAGAGCCTAAGCAAGGCAATAATGCAAGCCGCCACTGAAACCATCCCAAGAGGAGCTAGGAAAAGCTATAAGCCCTACTGGAATGATGAGTTGCAGAAAGTGGAAGATGCAGTAACAAATGCTAGGAACATGGAAGAGCGAGAAAAATCCATGGAGGCAAACATCGCCCTCAAAGCCGCCGCGG
Source organism: Ariolimax columbianus (assembly GCA_036924085.1). NCBI lineage: Eukaryota > Metazoa > Mollusca > Gastropoda > Stylommatophora > Arionidae > Ariolimax > Ariolimax columbianus. The sequence goes on from JAVGWX010000019.1 coordinate 50,330,776, forward strand.
AGAAGTACAAATACACTCTCAAGCAAACAGCAAGAGAAAGCTGGAAAAATAAAACGGAAAGTCTAAACCTGGACAAAGACGGGAACAAGCTATGGAAGCTAGTCAGAGCCATGAACGACGAAACCCCGTCAAATAAACAAATTACTATCAAGCAGGGCGAGAACTTGATAACAGGTAAGAAAGCCGCAAACGCCTTTGTCGATCACTATGCCAGAGCAAACCACATCGAGGTCCCTGCAGATAAGCATACAGACATTAGCGAAGAGCTAAAGGGACACGAAAACATGAATACGGCTCCTGAAGAGCACATGATGGCCAAACTAACAATGCGCGAAATGGAAGAGGCTATGAGAACCCTAAAGAAAAGGAAATCTCCCGGAAAAGACGGGATAACAAACGAAATGCTGATGGGGCTGGGCCAAACAGCGAAGAAGAAACTGCTATCGGTCCTGAACCAAAGCTGGAAAAGGGGAATTGTACCACAGGCATGGAAAGACGCAATACTGGTACCAGTACCAAAAACAGGAAAGGACAAAACAGATCCAAATGGATATAGGCCCATAAGCCTACTGAGCTGTGTCGGCAAGCTGATGGAACGGATGATAAACACCAGACTGATGTGGCATCTGGAAGAAAAACGAATACTAATTCCAAAGCAAGCCGGCTTTAGACAGCACAGATCCACTGAGGACCAGGTCATCCTCATAGCCCAGGAGATAGAAGATGCCTACCAGGCACAGAAACACACAGTAGCTGTTTGGGTGGATCTGGAAAAGGCATTTGACAAAGTCTGGAAAGATGGACTTAGAGTCAAGCTAAGAGGAAGTGATGTCTGTGGGAAGATGTACATGTGGATCAACCACTACCTCAAACAAAGAACGGCCAGAGTCCAAGTACAAGGGCAGATGAGCAAAAAGGTGACACTCGAGCAGGGAGTACCCCAAGGGGGAGTATTGTCACCCACACTCTTCCTGGTATATATAAACGATATTACAGAGAATATACCAAGAAGAGTCCATAGCTCAATGTTTGCAGACGATCTGGCTATGTGGACCTCTGAAAAGAATCTCACCATAGCAAGAAATCGGATGCAGACGGCCCTAACATCTCTGGAAGAGTGGGCGAACTCATGGCTGGTCAAAATAAACGAGGAGAAAACCACATGCACAATATTCTCGCTTTCATTAAAACCCCAAAGTACCAAATTAAGTCTAAATGGCAAAATCCTGCAGCCAAACGACAACCCAACCTATCTGGGAGTCACATTTGATCGGCGCATGACATGGAAAAGTCAGATTGAGAGAAACCGAATGAAAGCCAGAGAAAGAATGGCAATCATGAGGAAACTTGCTGGCACAAGCTGGGGAGCAGACGAAGGCATACTAAAGAAACTGTACACTGGAAGAGTGAGACCAGTTCTCGAGTATGGCATTGCGGCATGGACAACAGCAGCGAAGGCGAACTTCGATAAAGTTAACAAACTTCAAAACCAAGCCATGAGAATTATAACAGGTGGCATGAAGTCAACGCCAATTGTAGAACTTGAAAAGATTACAAAACTGCAATCCATGACCGATAGAAGAGACTGCAGAGCCCAGCTGCAGTCCGAGAAACTCCGAAGACTGACCGACCATCCAATGCACCAGAGACTAAACAATTTGGGAAATGGGAAACTAAAGCGGAGAAACTTTGCAGAAATAGCCAAAGCAAAGATGCACGAAGATCCCATAAACGCACTAACAACACCAAAACCCATCACTACTGTACGAAAACCTACCTGGAGGCAGGATATATTTCCAGAGGTGGTAGAAAATATACCAGGTATTGCAAACAAAAACTGCCAGACTAGGGAGAGATACTACCCTAAGCTTCATAACGAAAAGCTACCCAAGCATGGACTGGACCCATGCATACACCGACGGCTCTGTAACAAACACTACACAGAACGGAGGGGCAGGAGCATTCCTGAACCTACCAAATGGCAGAAAAATAACTGTCATTCGCTACTGGTAAGTACACAAGCAATTTCAGAGCGGAGGCAGAGGCACTGAGGGCGGCAGTGGAAGAAATGGTTACACACAGTGAAAATGAGAGCCATATAGTCCTGCTGACAGATGCTCTCGCCGTAGTCACAGCGCTAAAAAGCCAGAAAAACACTGAGCTTAATGACTTAAGAGCAGCACTCTACAAACTTTGCCAGCAGTCCGCACCAAAAAGGGTAGTGGTACAGTGGGTTCCGTCACACTGCAACATCCAAGGCAACGAGGAGGCAGACAGACTGGCAAAAGAAGGTGCAAGACTACCACAAACAGATACCAGTATGACGTACGAAGAGTCAAAACGGCTTATCAAAGCCAGATACATGACCAAATGGGAAACCGAACATACTGGTTACACCAAACACGATGCCTATTACCAGTTGAACCAAAGAGAGCAGGTCGTTGTCTTCAGACTTCGCACTGGCTACAACAGACTGAGGTACCACCTATTCAACAAATTGAAGATAGGGTGTACCGACGAATGCCCGTGCGGTACTGGTAAAATGACCGCTGAACATCTGCTGCAGAACTGCCCGACATACGAGGATCAGAGAGAGCAGATGTGGCCATTACCAGTGGAACTGCAAGACAAGCTCTATGGCAGTGGCGACAGCCTCAGGATGACCGCCGCTTTTTTCGAAAAAATAATGGTTACTGTCTGACTGCGTACGCAGAAGAAGAAGAAGAAGAATGCGTTGTGTGGCTAGTTTACAGATTGACTGTGATATTTGTACCTTTTGGTCTGACACAATCGACTTCAGCAATCATTTTTTTAGTACCGGGTTAGCCTTCCCTCTTCGATCCCTTCTCCTTAGCCAGTCTGCTCGGTTGGAGCCTGTTATCCAGGATCACCGCGTGGAGGTGTAGAAGGGTCTTGGCAGTTCTGGATCGCTGGCCCTGACGCTAGCAGTCAGCTTTGGTTCGCTGGCTCTGACGCTAGCAGTCAGCTATGGTTCGTCGGCCCTGACACTAGCAGTCAGCTTTGGATCGCTGATCTCTACAGCTCATGCGCTTCTCAGCATCTTGATTCCACAGTGAGGATCAATATTGCGTGTTAAAAAGCTGACTGCGAATATGGCGTTGCTAATTCTGCTGCTAAAACAACCGTCTTCCATTGCAAGATCTCGAATGGACACCAAAGGCGTTCGGAAAAGAGGGAGACCCAAGGAAACTCTCAGAAGAACAATCATCCGAGAGGGCTCAACTATGAGGCATCAGCATCATACAAGATCTAAAACCAGTGGCGTCACACCGTTCCAACTGGATATCATTTGTTTCTGCCTTGTGCGCCGCATTTGGCGCGCAACGAACATAGACATAATTTTGGATTTAGCATTAACCTCTGGGTGTATTATCAATCTCTATCAATTATTATTCTTTTGTGCTCAAACTGAAGCAAAGGGGCGCCAATACAGCTGATCCCTTTCTGGAAGCCTGTATCAAAGCAGCGCTTGAAGCGATTATTTTAATAGCAGTTGTGTCTTTTTCTTCTGTTTTCGTTCCGAAAAGGACATTACGTTATCCTGTTGTATAATTTACAGGTAAGCTGATATATTTGGGCCTATCAGCCCGGCCTATTCTGTTTCAGCCCTGCACAGTTTTGGGGTCGGGTTACATCCTTCTTCGACCCATGTGCTCGTAGCTATGCCTGCGCGGGTGCAGTTTATTTCCAGAACCGGTGTGAGACTAGAGTCTTAGTCAGTTCTGATTGGCTGGCCCTGACGTAGTCAGGCGACAATGATTCTTTGTTTACTGTCCACTAGTTCTCTTCTGCGGCCTCGACCTATCAATGGTCTTACAAAATGAGGCATTAAGCCCCATGCACGACTCTCTTAAGCTGCCTTTTACGACGCGTTTTACAGGTTACATATGCCATGTCCTTATCAAGCCAGATGTCCCCAGATGGCTTATCTTAACAATGTTACTTCCCCTATATAAAAACATATCAATTCTTAAATGACGGCACTTTGTCTGACAGGTTACCTCTCTCAGGATGACACAGCAAGCAGATTATGCGCCGAACCAATTCCCAATGAACCCGTTGAAATCATTGAGACATCTCCAATTGGTAAAAAAAAATATATATATATATAGATATCACACACTGTATTGGCCTATATATTGTTTTTGTTCTTATTAGTACGTCTTTCTAAAAACTGTTCTTGGTTACCATTATTAGTCATATTATTATTGATCGTATTATAATTACTCGTTTTATTATTACTCATATTATTTATACTCGTATTATTATTACTCGTATTATTATTATTACTACTCGACACGGTAAAACATCAAAATCTGTGGAGAATCATGAAGGAAATGGGGTTTCCTTTGTATATAGTCCATCTCATTGAAACATTAAACCAAGATCAACAAGCCGCTGTCCGAGTATCTGGGCAAACATCAGATTGGTTTGCAGTACAAAAGGGAGTCCGACAGGGATGTATACTCTCACCTTATCTGTAATAGATCAGGTTACACATTTTGAATATCTGGGCTCCAGAATCGACAAAGATGGTGACTGCTCGAAAGAAATCAGAAGAAGACTAGCTATGGCAATGCAGAGACTGAACAGCCTGAAGAAATTATGGCAGGACACCAACAAAACGATTAAAGTAAAAGTCTTGAGAGCCTGTGTTTTTCCTGTGGCAGCTTATGGCTGTGAAGCATGGACGATTACCAAAACTTCTAGACAAAGAATCGAATCCTTCGAGTCAAAATGTTACAGAAAGATCCTCAGAATACCCTGGACAGAGAAAAGAACAAATGTAGACATTCGGCAAGAGTTGAGCATAGAGGAGAACTGGTTTATCAATTCCATTTTGGCTAGAAAATGCAAATACTTTGGTCACATCAAGAGACACAACGGTCTTGGGAGGACGGTGATGGAAGGTATGGTGCCTGGCAAAAGAGGAAGGGGTAGATCAAGAAGACGATGGCACCAAGATATCTAGGAATGCCTGAGTAGGACAGTGGCGGAAGCTGGAGTTTTGGCAAGGGAACGAGTTTCTTTCAGACAGACTGTGATGGGAGCGACGTTCTATAAAGGACATGCTACATGATGACTCGTATTATTATTATTACTACTCGTATTATTATTACTAGTATCATTATTACTAGTATCATTATTACTAGTATCATTATTATTATTACTCATATTATTATTATTACTTGTATTATTATTACTTGTATTATTATTATTTCTCGTATTATTATTACTTGTATTATTATTATTACTTGTATTATTATTACTCGTATTATTATTACTTGTGTTATTATTATTTCTCGTATTATTTTTACTTGTATTATTATTATTTCTCGTATTATTATTACTTGTATTATTATTATTACTTGTATTATTATTACTCGTATTATTATTACTTGTATTATTATTATTACTCGTATTATTATTATTACTTGTATTATTATTATTACTCGTATTATTTTTACTGGTACTGTTATTATTTCTCATATTATTATTATTACTCGTATTATTACTATTATTATTGGGGATTCCGTTGCGAAGTGGTTAAGCCGTCGGCCTCGTGATCAGGTGGTGTGGGTTCAACTCCGGACTCCGCTGTCTTTTTCACGGGTGTTTAATGCGGAGTCCCCTGCATATTTGTCTTGTCCTTGACTTGCCACTGGGGTAGGGCGGCACGAGACGAGAGAGTGAGGATAAAAAGTAGCGCAGTTAATCCTTACTAAAAATAGCGCTAGAAAAATATATTATGCCATCATCGTCTACGATGGACGGCGGCCTTTGCCTTGCTTTGCCTATTATTATTATTATTATTACTCGTATTATTATTATTATTATATTATTATATTATTATTATATTATTATTATTATTACTCGTGACGACTGCGCTCTAATGAGCAACTCAGAACTGAACATGCAGGTTGGAATGGACCAGTTCTCTGCCGCATGCGAAAATTTTGGTCTGACCATAAATGCCAAAAAAACAGAGGTCATGTGCCAACCAGCACCAGGCATGCCGTACACAAAACCAGAGACTACAGTCAGCGGGCAGACGTTGAATGCCGTAGACAAATTCACATATCTGGGCAGCACGCTGTCGAGATCTGTCAGCCTAGACGATGAGGTGGCAAGCAGAATAGCAAAGGCCAGCACATCCTTTGGTAGAATGCGCTCGATGGTCTGGGCACGTCGTGGCATCAGCGTCAAGACCAAACTCAAAGTCTACCGTGCAACCATCATTCCAACCCTACTATACGCTTGCGAAAGCTGGACTGTATACTCTGGACATGCAAGGAGGTTAAACCACTTCCACACAGGTTGCCTGAGGCGAATATTCCACATCCAATGGCAAGATCGTGTCACTGACATCGAGGTTATCTCGAGGGCTAACATGCCCAGCATCCATGCACTGCTAGAAAAAGCACGACTAGGATGGGCCGGACACCTCGTCCGTATGTCAGACGAGCGGCTCCCAAAGAAGCTTTTCTACGGCGAGCTGAGAGAGGGATGGCGCGAGAGGGGGCGCCCAAAGAAACGTTTTAAAGATGGTCTGAAGGACTCACTAAAAAGTTGCCAGATAGACATCGACACCTGGGAATGTCTTGCGAAAAACAGATCTGACTGGAGAAGCGTAGTCAAATCGGGTGTAGCTGCTGGTGAAGATGACCGTGTTGTGAAAGCCCAGAACAGACGCGAGACGCGGAAATCCCGAGCAGCGGGAACACCATCCCCTTCTACAAACCTCGTGTGCCCGATATGTAGCAGATGTTTTCGTGCTCGCATTGGCCTGTTCAGCCACATGCGCACCCACATCCAACAGGGACATCTATGACAAGGATGATGTCGGCGGTCCTCATCGACAACGATGGACAGCTATTATTACTCGTATTATTATTATTTATATCATTATTACTCGTTTCATTATGACTAGTATTATTATTCCTCGTTTTATTATTATTACTTTTATCATTTTATTCTCAAATGATTATTAAGTTGTTCTAGCGTATCACAAAGTTGTTCTATTACATTCCAAAGTTGTTATATCACATCACAAAGTTGTTCTATTATTTCATAAAGTTGTTCTTTTACATCCCAAAGATGTTCTATTACATCCCAAAGTTGTTCTATTACATTTCAAAGTTGTTCTATTACATCCCAAAGGTGTTCTATTACATCCCAAAGGTGTTCTATTACATCCCAAAGGTGTTCTATTACATCTCAAAGATCTGTCTTCCTAAGTATATTCAGACATGAATTTGCTGGTAGAATAACCTGGCATATGGAATCAAAGAATTTACTTACCCCCAGCAAGCAGGTTTTCATAGAAACAGATGGACCGAAGATCAGGTGACATATATCTGGCAGGAGATAGGAGATGCATTTCAAGAAAAAAAGAAAACACTGGCTGTCTGGATAGACCTAGAAAAAGTCTTTGATAAAATATGGAAGAGCGGGTTAAAACTGAAACTACTGTAAGTGAGTGTAACCAAGAACATGTACAAGTGGATCAGTGATTATCTAGATAACAGGACAGCAAGAGTACAACTCCAAGGACACCTCAGCAAAAAGATTAAAATGGAACAAGGAGTTCCACAATTCTCACCCATGCTGTTCCTCAATGATATAATCACAGAAATTCCTAAAAGAGTACACAGTGCACTATATGCAGATGACCTGGCACTATGGACATCCGAAGAGTCTACACCTGTAGCTAGAAACCAAATGCAGGAGGCCCTAAATAAAACAGAGACATAGACACACACAAATATGGCAAATCGCTATAAACGAAACCAAAACCACGTACACAATCTTCTCTCTATCTATCAAGCGCCAAGAATTGATCCTGAAAGTAAATGGCCAGACCACCCCCCCCCCCCCCCCCGACATAAGTCCAACTTATCTGGGAATAACAATGGGCCCAATGTTGACATGGAAAAACCAGATTTAAAAAAGCCACCAACAAAGCTAAGAACAGACTGGCCATAATGAGAAAGATATCAGGCTCAACATGGGGAGCCTAAAGAAACCGTACACAGGTTATGTGAGACCAGTGCTAGAGTATGGGATAACAGTATGGTCCACAGCAACAAAAAATAACTTTTACAAAATAAATACAACCCAAAACCAAGGTATACGTATCATCACTGGAGCTACGAGAACAACACTAATAAATGCAATGGAGAACATCACACGAATCGAAAGTATGGAGACGTGCAGAGACCAACAAACACTCTAGCAGGGGGAGAAGTTCAAACGAATGCCTGATCACCCAATATATGACAGGATAAATCTCATGGGAAGAGAGAGATTAAAGAGAAACCACTTTATATAAAAATTAAAAAAAACAACTTGCAAGAGCAGACCAAATCATAAGCCAGGTAGTGGTTAGAGATCTAAAACAAACATCCCAAATCCCACTATGGAAAAAAAGCCAAGTCTCCCGAGATGTTAGTAACCATGAAGGGAATAGGGAAAAAGGGAACTCAGACAGAGTGAGAAAGGAAATTTATCACAGAGGAATATCTTAGGAGAGTATACCCACCAAAAACATGGATACACGTATATACAGATGGCTCATCTAACAAAGCCACATCCAATGGAGGTGGAGGGGTCTATTATAGACTAAGGAATGGAGAAGTAAAAAACTCGAATATTAACAACGGGAACGTACTCGAATAACTTCCGCGCAGAAGCAGAGGCACTAAGGCCGCAGTTGAGCTTGTAATCCAAGATAAAGATATCCACCAAGAAAACATAGTATTCCTGACTGATGCCGCATCAGTAATAGCAGCGCTAAAACAACACAAAGATGAATATCTCGAGCAATGTATGTTCTCCCTGGCACAGCTCTCAGCAGAACACCCAAGGTTGGTCATACAGTGGATCCCATCCCACTGCAATATTGAAGGCAATGAAGCTGCAGACAAACTAGCAAAGTGTGGAGGAGCATCCCCACAAACAGACCTGAGTATCACATATAATGAGGCCAAGAACATAATTAAAGCCAACTTCAGGGTAAAATGGGCTGATCAACACCCCGACTTCCGAAAAGAAGACAGCTACTTTAACTTAACTAGAGAAGAGCAATTCATCATCTTCAGACTGAGCACTGGGGACGGCGTGGCCTAGTGGGGGGACGGCGTGGCCTAGTTGTTAAGTGGCACGGCTCACAACCAGAAGGTGCTGGGTTCAATCCCCATCACAGCACCGGCCGTTACCCCGGGGAAGCAAACCCTTAGAAAATGCAGGAGGAAGCAGGCCCTTACATAAAATGCATGCTGAAGTCGGATGCACTGGGCCGACAGGCGCAAAATAAAAACCACAGTGAAACGCACACACGCCTTGGGGATAGATAAATAAGGCGAACGCAAAAAAAAAAAAAAAAAAAAAAAAAAAAAGACTGAGCACTGGGCAAAACAGACTCAAGGGTCATCTTTGCAACAAAATGAGGATTGGGACAGATGACAGGTGCCCAAGTGGGGAGCATATCATGACCGTGGAACACATCCTCCAAAGCTGCATGCTCACGCAGGAAAAGAGAGAACAATACTGGCCGTGTGAGACAAATATGAGACAAAAGCTGTTTGGAGATAAAACAGCCTTACAAACAACGGTGTCCTTTGTAAGAGAAACCGGAACCTTGATCTGAGGATGAACAAAGAAGAAGAAGAACTTGCTGAAAAGGATACAAAGAAGCGCAATAAACTAATAGTGGGGTTTCAGAATTATAGTAATTAGGAAAGAGAAAAACCGGCCTACATTGTCTAGAAAATAGAAGAATTGAAGGTGACAGGTTTATACGATAATGACAGGAATGGATAAATTAGACTTTGACAAGTTTTTTTTCTCAAAAAACAACCACCTAAAAGAACAAGAGGGCACAGCTACAAATTAATTAAAGAAATAATAATAATAATGTTTTTTTAGGAGTCAAAGGTCCGTTGCGACGATCGGCCCTACCAAGTCCAACTACTGAGGGTTGTTCATGCGTAGTGTGTCGATCAAAATCCCTACAGACTCCCCAGGTGGAGCCCAGTACTCTGCTGCCTCGGAATCAGTGCCACGAGAAGTGTGTGTTGAACCAATGTTTTTGTCGGCTTTCCTTGTCTGTCCGTGTCCGACTCCCTGTTTCTTCCCGTTCCGCTCCCGTGGCCTCTGGACTGTGTTCACCTTCAGGTCAGCGTGACTCTTGTTGTAATGAGAATACGGGGTTGGGAGAGGTAGGATGTAACCTTCTGCGGAGGGTGACAGGAGGAAGTCCTAGCAGGAAGGCCCTTTAGTAGTGAAAGCCTGGGCTGAATTCAGTGGTGCAGTCAAGTGTAATGTTCAACGACATTCTGGACTGTTTTCTCCCATGTCTAAGCCAGGCACAGCCACAGCAAGACGCAGCATAATAACAGGATAACCTAACTAAAGCACATGAATTCCACAGAATAAAGTCATTGATACCACCTGGGGAAAAAGTCATGAATTATAATCCGAATAGTAACTAACAAACAGCAGAAAATGACACAAACACCGGAGCGAGTCGAGAGCGCACCCAGTCAGGCACGGCCATCTTACTTTCTAGATAACAAATACAAGGAAAGGAATCAAGATGCTGAGTAGTGCATAAACAGTAGCGGTCAGCGACCCAAAGTTAACTGCTAGCGTAGGGCCAGCGAACCAGATCTGACCATACACTTCTACACCGGCACGCGGTGATCCTGGATAACAGGCTGTAACAGATTGGTTAAGGAGAAGAGATCGAAGAGTGAAGACTGACCCGGTACTAAAAATAGCCTGATGAAGTCAGATGTGTCGTTATGAAAGGCGAAATATCGCAGTCAAGGTGTAAACTACTACACAACGCATTCTGTTCTCTGGACTACATCCTGCTGCTTGCAAAGCCCTGTTCAGGACTTGGTAGCGGGAGCTTGGAACGTTCAGGACTTGGTAGCGGGAACTTGGAACGTTCAGGACTTGGTAGCGGGAACTTGGAACGTTCAGGACTTGTTAGCGGGAACTTGGAATGTTCAGGACTTGGTAGCGGGAACTTGGAACGTTCAGGACTTGGTAGCGGGAACTTGAGAACGTTCAGGACTTGGTAGCGGGAACTTGAGAACGTTCAGGACTTGGTAGCGGGAACTTGGAACGTTCAGGACTTGGTAGCGGGAACTTGGAACGTTCAGGACTTGGTAGCGGGAACTTGGAACGTTCAGGACTTGGTAGCGGGAACTTGGAACGTTCAGGACTTGGTAGCGGGAACTTGGAACGTTCAGGACTTGGTAGCGGGAACTTGGAACGTTCAGGACTTGGTAGCGGGAACTTGGAACGTTCAGGACTTGGTAGCGGGAACTTGGAACGTTCAGGACTTGGTAGCGGGAACTTGGAACGTTCAGGACTTGGTAGCGGGAACTTGGAACGTTCAGGACTTGGTAGCGGGAACTTGGAACGTTCAGGACTTGGTAGCGGGAACTTGAGAACGTTCAGGACTTGGTAGCGGGAACTTGAGAACGTTCAGGACTTGGTAGCGGGAACTTGGAACGTTCAGGACTTGGTAGCGGGAACTTGGAACGTTCAGGACTTGGTAGCGGGAACTTGGAACGTTCAGGACTTGGTAGCGGGAACTTGGAACGTTCAGGACTTGGTAGCGGGAACTTGGAACGTTCAGGACTTGGTAGCGGGAACTTGGAACGTTCAGGACTTGGTAGCGGGAACTTGAGAACGTTCAGGACTTGGTAGCGGGAACTTGAGAACGTTCAGGACTTGGTAGCGGGAACTTGAGAACGTTCAGGACTTGGTAGCGGGAACTTGAGAACAAACGCAGAAGAAGACGAAGAGGATACCAAGGAATATTTGGTTCGTCAGAAAGGATGAATGTTTGAAATGCATTCCCACAGGAAATACTAGATGCAGGTATCAAATAATGCATTCAAGAATAGATTGGATGCATACCGTTAGTCTTAGATCAATAAAGAGAACTGGTTGCGTACAGGCACTGGGGCGTCTTCTAAACCAGTATAAAGAAGTTAGGTATCACAAATTTGCTTTATCTTTTCAAAGATGATTTATCATACGAAATCGAAGTATAACATTGCTTTATCGCCGCACAAATACGGTTTGTTCACATTTTCTCACTTCTCAAAATCCTTCTATAAACAATACCTCTTCACATATATTACGTCAGCAGTTACTTTAACAGTTACTTTAGAAGCTACTTTAACAGTTACTTTAGCATTAACTTCCACAGTTACTTCGTTACTTCAGCAGTTACTTTAGCAGTTACTTTGAGTTACTTCAGCAGTTACTTCGAGTTACATCAGCAGTTACTTCAACAGTAACTTCAACAGTTACTTAAATAGTTACTTCGAGTTACATCAGCAGATATTTCAGGAGTCAATTTACTAGTAACTTGAGGTGTTAATTTACCAGGTACTTTAGGAGTTACTTTACCAATTACTTCAGCAGTTAATTTACTAGTTACTTCAGGAGTTAATTTACCAATTAGTTCAGCAGTTGATTTATCAGTTAATTCAGAAGTTAATTTACCATTTACTTCAGGAGTTAATTTACCAGTTACTTCAGCAGTCAATTTACCAGTTAATTCAGAAGTTAATTTACCATTTACTTCAGGAGTTAATTTACCATTTACTTCAGGAGTTAATTTACCAGTTACTTCAGCAGTTAATTTACCAGTTATATAAGGAAACGTCAGCAGTTACTTCAGCTATTTCGTGAACCGTAACTTCAACAGCTACTTAATTTCCCAGTTATTGAAGCACACCATATCCATATTTAAGACCAAAACACATTGTCTCCCGATTTGCTTGCTTGCAGGCAAGAAACTGTACAAGATGGTCCAACAAACTGACGATTTCAAGTGGAATGTGAGCGTTAAATGGCCACTCGCACTTATTGACTTTCTCAACTTGTATTTCTACGTCGTCCAAGAAGGCACTGTCTGGTCTGTGGCTTTGTCTGGGATGCTAGACGTAGAGGGAATTTTTGACGATACGGTAAGAGCTTTATATTGTTCTGGATGGATACGGTATTTATAGAGAGATTGTAAGGGCTTTATAGTGTTCTGGATGGATACGGTATTTATAGAGAGATGGTAAAGGCTTATAGTGTTTTGATGGATAAGGTATTTATAGAGAGATAGTAAGGGCTTTATAGTGTTTTGGATGGATACTGTATTTATAGAGAGATGGTAATGCCTTTATAGTGTTTTGGATGGATATGGTATTTATAGAGAGATGGTAAAGGCTTATAGTGTTTTAATGGATAAGGTATTTATACAGAGATAGTAAGGGCTTTATAGTGGTCTGGATGGATACGGTATTTATAGATAGATGGTAATGCCTTTATAGTGTTTTGGATGGATATGGTATTTATAGAGAGATGGTAAAGGCTTATAGTGTTTTAATGGATAAGGTATTTATACAGAGATAGTAAGGGCTTTATAGTGTTCTGGATGGATACGGTATTTATAGATAGATGGTAATGCCTTTATAGTGTTTTGGATGGATATGGTATTTATAGAGAGATGGTACAGGCTTATAGTGTTTTGATGGATAAGGTATTTACATAAATATGGTAAGGGCTTTATGGTGTTCTGGATGGCTAGGTTACCATTTCACAGAGTTTATAACCGTCCTCTCTTTTGCAACATTTTCAATGACCCAGTCCAACAATCATACTCTTACACAACAGAAACACACGCCCTCACGGTAAGGCCCTTCCGTTGCTCTTTGGCTGCGAGCGCCTAACTATCATAGGTACATACAGACTCACACACGCATCCAAGCACTGGTTAATACCTCCTGATATCGCCTAAAGGACTACGGTCTGGGGTAGAAAAGAGCGTGCCTCCGCCAGCAGAAGACAAAGAGGTAAATCTTTATCAAAGTGGAAACAAAAGACAAAAGTAATTATATTAACAAATATCAAAAATAGTTCAATCGAGTGAATATACGCAAGATGAATGGATCTCCACTTTATCGTAGGCGGAAAGGCATTCAAATTGAACTTGATTTGATAACAACTGTTTCAATTTTCATTCAATTTAGATTGCAATCCGCAGGCATCGTTCCTTATTGGTGGGTTTTTGAAAAGAGCGGCAAAGATGGCGCCCTTACAACTGCGGGTGAACATTGCTCTGGTGTTTTGGTTGTTTATGTATGCCGCCAGGCCACAGATTAGCCTGGAATTCACACCAGTCGACGACTTACACTTGTGTTCACAGAAACGTGTCGTGGTTTTCCATAGAACTGATTAATTCGATCCCTTTTTGTGTTTTCTTCCCTCTAATTATCCTGGCCTGGACATCGGGTACATGCATTAGTCATTAGCTCTACGCTTAAAACCCGTGTCATATTTTCACGGTCTATTTCAAAGGTCTGAACTTCACGAGATTGGCACCCTTCGCCATAGCTCCAGCTGGCGTCGGTTTTGGTGTGACTGTGAATTTTGGTTGGTTAGTTTGTTGGTTATTGATCCAGCGGGCTTTGGGCTCCTGCCCAATGCCATATATTGGTACCTGCAAGTGTTTGTAAGCTCTTGTTTAGTTTCGTTCAAAGTTTTCAATTTCTCTGACCTCGGAGAAAGAAGCTCTTTCCTAAGACTGGCAAGCGCTGGAAACTCAACAGTTTCATAGATGTGTGCACATCCGGCACTCTGGAGTATGTTCTGGTTGGATTCTGTTCAAGTGGCTGTTAAGTTGTATGTGTTGAGTGCGAAGTCGGAAAATGGTGCTTTGGTTTCTCATTTTCAGGAGGTTGATGTTGTCTTTGGGATATGAAATGGGCATTTGTTTGTTTATTTCTCTCCCAGTATTTCCCATTGCCCATCTATTCTGCCAGTCCTCTTTGTTCGCAGTCTTCAGTAGTTGTTTGACTGTCTGTAGGGTTGTTGGTGTGTCTTGCTGTTCTTAACCTGATCCCTTCTTACCCAGTCTGTCTGCCTTGTCATTGTCAGGTGTATTTGGGTGATCAGGGATCCATTGCATACCTATCCCGACTTCATGGGATGTGAGAAGTTGGTTGGTATCTAGGAATATTTGGGTAAGTTCAGGCCTACAGTTACCACCATCTTCCAGAGCTTGAAGGGCAGATAATGAGTCTGTAAAGATTACCGTGCTTTGGGTTTTTGATGGGACATCATCAAATACAGTCCTCAAGTGGTACAGAGCTACTTCCAGCGCTGTTATTTCTGCCTCCTTATTTGAACATATCTCCACACAGGCATCAAACAGCTCATCAGATGTTCTGTCTGCATATTCTATGTAGACTCCATATTTTGTTTTAATGGTGCTCTCATAAGAATGACTGTATCAGCATTTCTTCTTGTATTATCTGTTCGTTTTGTTTGAATTTCTGTAATTTTTAAACATGTATGTGGTGGTAAATTTCTTGTTGCTCTCTGTGTTTCTTGTCTTTTGTCTGGGACGTGATATATGTCTTTAATCTCACTGACATGATGGAGAACTAACTTTTGTTTTATTCTCTGCTTTTGTTACCATTTTTCTACAAGCCTTCTTTTGGGGTGCTCTTTGTTCATTCTTTTGCTCCTCTCATAAACGTTCATGGCAGCCGCATCTCTTCGCATCTCATGGGGTTCCACATTCACATGAATTCCACATGTCGCACTGGGGGTTGACTTCATTGCTCCACTAATAAGGCGCAGGGCATAGTTCTGCACTCTGTCCAGGTACTCTACATTAGTCTGTGAACATGTTGTCAGGAGTGCACAGTTGTATTCTAAAGCAGAGCGAACATATCCAAGATACAAGCCTCTCAGAGTGTCCTTGTCTGGCCCCCATGCTGTATCAGCGAGCCTTTTCAATACGTATAGCTGCCCCAACGCTTTAAACAAAAACCCATTTTGGACATGTTTCTTGAGGCTGAGCTGTTGTCGAGAGTGACTCCAAGATATGTAGGCTCTTCCTGTCTGCGCAATTTCTGTTTGCCAATACTTTGGGGCTATTGGTAATGATAGTGAAAACTGTTTTTTTTTCAGTTAATCTTCGTCTTCCCCATTTTTTATTTTTTATTTTTCGTTTGCCTTATTTTCTCTAATCGCCAAGGCGGTGTGCGTTGCACTGTTTTTATTTTTGCGCCTGTCGGCCCAGTGCATCCGACTTCAGCACGCATTTTATGTAAGGGTCGATCTGCTTCCTCCTGCATTTTCTAAGGGTTTGCTTCCCCGGGGTAACGGCCGGTCCTGTGATGGGGATCGAACCCAGTACCTTCGGGTCGTGAGCCGTGCCACTTAACCACAATTCCACGCCATCCGCTGTCTTCCCCATCTGACAATACTCATGTAGTCTTGTCAGGTGTTAATTTATTTTTTATGTTGCACTTTCTACATCTTCATGGCTCTGCCATATGGCTAGATCATCAGCATACGGGGCTTTTTCAGCTTTAATGTGCTTGGCCAGGTCATTGATGTAGAGGTGAAGAAGAGTGGTAAGCCTTTCTCGATGACGTCTTTAGAGGAGGCTGCATTTGTTCATCTTTGTCTGGAATGTTCGGTCAATGAGAAAATATTTTATCCAGTTGTACAGCTTTCCGCTAATCCCCACGTCAGTCATCTTCATCAAAAGACCTTCTCTCCATACTCGATCAAAGGCCTGTTGTAAGTCAGAGAAGATTACTACTGTATGTTTCTTATTTTGGAACCCATCCGGAATTTTCTGTCTTAACTTGAGAATCTGGTCTTCTGTGCAACTATCTTTTCTGGAGCTTGGCTGTTCATGGCAAAGGATTTCTGAACTCTCAAGGAACCAGTAAGAGCGTGAATTTACCATTTTTTACTTTAAATTTTCCAAGGCATGATGTTAATGAGATGGGACGATAGCTTTTTTTGGTTCATGTGGAGGTTTGTTGCCTTTCGTGATCGGGATAACATGCGCACTCTTCCAGTCTTTGGGCAGTTGTCCCTTTCTCCAGTCTTTGGGCAGTTGTCCATTTCTCCAGTCTTTGGGCAGTTGTCCATTTCTCCAGTCTTTGGGCAGTTGTCCATTTCTCCAGTCTTTGGGCAGTTGTTCCTTTCTCCAGTCTTTGGGCAGTTGTCCATTTCTCCAGTCTTTGGGCAGTTGTCCATTTCTCCAGTCTTTGGGCAGTTGTCCATTTCTCCAGTCTTTGGGCATTTGTCCATTTCTCCAGTCTTTGGGCAGTTGTCCATTTCTCCAGTCTTTGGGCAGTTGTCCCTTTCTCCAGTCTTTGGGCATTTGTCCATTTCTCCAGTCTTTGGGCAGTTGTCCATTTCTCCAGTCTTTGGGCATTTGTCCATTTCTCCAGTCTTTGGGCAGTTGTCCCTTTCTCCAGTCTTTGGGCAGTTGTCCATTTCTCCAGTCTTTGGGCAGTTGTCCCTTTCTCCAGTCTTTGGGCAGTTGTCCATTTCTCCAGTCTTTGGGCAGTTGTCCCTTTCTCCAGTCTTTGGGCAGTTGTCCATTTCTCAAAGTCGTGTTGATTAACTTGAGGACTGTTTCTTTCCCCAATGAATCCAGGTGAGTTATCATTTCATTATGGATACTGTCTGTCCCAGGAGACTTTCCAGGATCTAGAATTCACACTAGTCAACTACTTACACTTGAATTCACAGAAACGTGTCGTTGCTTTCCATTTGGACCGGTTAATTCGTCCGTTTTTTGTGTGTTAACCTACTTCCGATTATCCTGGCCTGGACATTGGCTATATGAGTTAGCACTACGCTTAAACTTGTGTCGTATTTAGCGGTCTAGTGTACAAGGCTGAACTTCACACGAGATTAGCGCCCTTCGCCATACCTGCAGGCAGCGTCAGTTTTGGTGGGACTGAACTTTAGATGCGCATATAATGAACTAGAACACGGCCCGGGAGAGATGCCCAACACATGACTCACACGCTGAGAGTTCTCCCTACAACCTCTTGCGCTTATGGAAAAAACAAGACACACATCGATATATATCAACAAACTACGCTGCTTTGCGGGATACCTGATTACGGGAAAGGCTTCGGGAGTAAACTCTGAAGTAAAAATCAGCATTCTGTGCTATCGTTCAGTCGTCTCGATAACATCTTGCCACTGGCCAAAGGTAGTTCAGGACCAGAGAATAATGTTGACAAAAGGCGCAGTTTTTTCCTCACTTTAATCCAAATCACAGCGCAAGTCTCAGCAAACACAGCAAGAAAAAACTATCCACACGGCTAGACAGAGAGACGGGTCGTCATCACATGTGATGTACGTAGATTATCATAATCTATTTCATGTTGATTTCCAGTCCATATCGCTGACTCTTGCTGGTTATCTTATCCTTTAAGCTCTGCAGATGTACTGTATCCTCTGACATTAACACTCTATCATCAGCATATCTGTCAATGTCGCCACCAAGGAAAGTGTGTATCGAGCTGTGGTATTGTTCACTTTGATGCATGCCTTTGAGACATGGACAGTGGCTGAACAGAGAGAGTGGTCTTCATCACATGTGATGAACGAACATCATTATACGTCACTGAAAGTTAAAATATAATTCTTGATCCTTTCATAATTTACATGGAAGCATTTATCCGTCTCCATTGTGCATAATTTTAATCATATAGTATCCCGTTTACAGGAAGTCTGTACTAAACGTTCTTTGTGTTCATTTTGAAGTGGTGTCTATATCCGTAGACAATTTGTTTTCGTTATAAATTATCTGTCTCTATGTAGAACTCTTTCGTCGACATTTGCAATATGCATTTGTAGTGCGGTGGCCTGTTATTTCGTTCATAGTAAGAGGCAACGGATCTACACTGGGGCATTTGATTATCTTTTGTCGCTCAAGTGAAGCGGGGGACTTTCTCTTCTTCGACCAACTGATGATATACTTATAGCGGGTGAGATTTGCGAAGAAGACTGCATTTCAGGTCTATTACCGTCTCCCATAGCTTTTCTTTAGAGTATGGTCGGTCCCCAAGACCATACGGCCTCTCTTTGGTCTGCATAAGTCTTGTAGGATATGTTCTGGTGTTTGCTTGAGTGCTCTACAATCGCACGTGTCGGTGTTACTAAGACCCATTTTGTGGAGGTGGGTCTTGGGTCTGCAATGTCCCGTTGTGAATCTGAAGATCGTTGTCTGCCCATCTCTGGCAAGTTTGTCTTTGCTGTCATTTTCTGGCTTCTATTCTTTGTGATGGTTTCTCCATTCTGCCCTCATGGATCGTTTAATGAGTGTCTGCTTCTCTATAGCGCTGTGGATGGCGTGTCTGCATGCCACCACTTCCGACTTTTGCAAGCTCATCCGCTTTCTGGTTTCCAAATATCCCTCAGTGGGCCGGAATCCACCGTAGGACTAAATCTGTTTTTTTTAGACAGCAATATGTGTTGTATTTGATTTCATGTAAGAATCTATCTTGTTCGGAGCTTGGCATGGCTTGGAGTACGCTCTTGGAGTCTGTTAAAATGACCGTGTCCATTGTAGTTGTGCTTTGGCTGATAAGATTCTGGGTTGCTGCATGAACAGCTCTTGCTTCAGCTCTGAAATTGGTGCAGGTCTCTGCTGAAGCGGGGAACGACTACAGATGGCTCCTTTACAGTATTTGCATTCTTGGTTTCTATCACCAATGCCCGTCGTTCCTTTCAGGGCATACAGCCATTGACAACCCTCCTCTAGGAAGCTCTGTTTTGAGTTACCCTTTCTGTCTCAACCCAGTTGAGGTACAGGAACCGAAATTCATTTTCAGTCTATTCTCTAGGTATTTCTACCTCTCATCCTCTTCCCTTGTGGATTCCATATCAAGGCATGTTTGGCCACCTTTAAAGTTGCTTTCCGTAGCGTGTGTCATATCCAACTCCATTTCCTACGTTTGATCTGTTACTCCACTGGTTGTTATTAACGCCTTTCCCATAGGTCTTCATCCCTCACCATGTCTCGCCAGCCTATGTCTACTATCCTCTGTAGACATTTGTTAACGAACGACTGGAATCCCCCCCCCCCCCCCCCCCCGTATTGCCTTTGTCATTCTTCCAGTTTCTGCCCCTTATAGGAGTCCGGACTTGACATTGGAATTAAACAATTTTAGGGGACGGCGTGGCCTAGTGGTTAAGTGGCACGGCTCACAACCAGAAGGTGCTGGGTTCGATCCCCATCACAGCACCGGCCGTTACCCTGGGGAAGCAAACCCTTAGAAAATGCAGGAGGAAGCAGACCCTTACATAAAATGCATGCTGAAGTCGGATGCACTGGGCCGACAGGCGCAAAATAAAAACCACAGTGTAACGCACACACGCCTTGGGGAATAGATAAATAAGGCGAACGCAAAAAAAACAAACAAAAAAAAAACAACAAAAAAATTTAATTTGGTATCAATCGATCAATTTTGATTCAGTAGAACCACATTTTGTCTGGCGTTCAGTGTTACAACAAGGTGTAGATCCTGGTTCTCGCAAACAGTTATACGAACTGCCCTACAACATTTCGTCCCTTCCCACGTCTAATTATGGTACCAATTCAAAAGGAGGTCCACCAGGCGATTCTATCTCACCGAACATCTTCTCCGCATGTCTGGAACCAGTCGTTACCCGATGCAACTGGGGCACTTTTGGTATCTTTATTGACAGTAGACTCCTCAATCATCTTCGATTTGCAGATGACGTAGGGCTCATCACAGAGTCAGCAGCAGACGCCAACCAAATGATGCAGCTACTCGATGGAGAGGGCATGAACGCAGGTCTGGAGATGAATGTCTCGAAGACCAAAGTTTTGCGCAGTCGCTTCGTTACTTGTGATCCAGTCTTCCTTGGCGAGGTACAATTAGAGGATGTCAACGATTACATTTATCTTGGGCGTCTTCTCAATATGGAGAATAATCTGGAACCTGAAATGACAAGACGTTGCCGCGCGGGTTGGGCAGTCTTCTCGTCTATTGGCACGGTCCTAGATGGTTGTCTTGACCAAAACTTACGAGCGATGTGCTTCGGTACTGAGTAATGGGTACTTACAAAATCACAGGAGCACAAATTGAGCGTGACCAAGGCCTCTCTTGAGAGACGCTTGGTCAGAATCACTCTCCGGAACCAACGTATGCAAGGTATCCACAGTTATGACATAAGACGGTTGTCCCTGGTGAAGGATGCGGCAATCTATTCAGACAAGGCAACACATAGATGGGCAGGTCACATGTTGCGACGAAACGATGGTCGATAGAGCATATCGACAGCCGTCTGGTACCCCGAGGTAAGAAGAGACCGCGGGGAAGATCTCCAATGCGTTGGCCAGACTCCCTTGCTGTACTTTGCAACATCCGATATGTCGCTAGAGCCGCACTTACCACGCACTGGACTTCCGTGACCCCAAGACAGGGTCCGCTGGAGATAAAGTTGGAACTCGCAGCTACGCTGAAGAATGGGTCATCAAGATCTAGATCATTCGATAGGATCGACAGGGAGATCGAGACAAGGTGCCAGAAAGCATCTGCGGAGACTTATCAGCTGTCCCCACTGCTTAGACACCCGAGCATTAGTTGCAACAAAGCAACAGCTGATAAACAATATATTTATTCCGATTTTGTGCAACCAGTGCCAAACATGGCCTCTGTCAAGGGCGCGCGAGAGCAGAATTTCGACGAGTGAAATGAAGTGTTTGAGGAAAGTCATCTGTGTTACCAGAAGAGACATAATGCGGAACGACGACATTCGAAGTATGGTCAGCACTACGTCTTGTGCCGAATACATTTCAGGGCATAAAATAAGTTGGTTTGGTCATCTCATGAGAATGCACCCTCATCATCTTCCACTGATGGCTTACAATGCTGGTAGATCTGGCTACAGGGCAAGGGGCCAGCCGCGAGGTAGGTGGATAGATGACATTAGAGTGATTGTGCAACGACAAGGGCTCACATTGACCGACGCAACGCACTTGGCGCAGGATAGACGACTCAAGCTCCCCACGTCGCTTAACGGCACAAGTGGAAAGAAAACTAACTAACTAACTAACGTCAATGCGATTTCTATCTCTCTTCTTTAGTCACATTAACGCTTGTAAGGTTACAGCCCGAGAGGTCTGTCGGGGTCTTTGTGTATGACAAGGACAAGAGTAGCCCCACTGCCAAGAACAAGTCCAAGACTAAGACCAAGACCAGGACCAAGACTAAGACCAGGACCAGGACCCAGACCAAGACTAAGACCAGGACCAGGACCCAGACCAAGACTAAGACCAGGACCAAGAATAAGACCAGGACCAAGACTAAGACCCGGACCAAGAATAAGACTAAGACCAAGAATAAGACTAAGACCAGGACCAGGACCAGGACCAAGACTAAGACCAAGACTACGACCAGGACCAGGACCAAGACTAAGACCAAAACTAAGACCAGGACCAGGACTAAGACTAAGACTAAGACCAGGACCAGGACCAAGACTAAGACTAAGACCAGGACCAAGACTAGGACCAAGACTAAGACCAGGACCTAGACTAGAACCAAGACTAGGTTTCATCTATCGTATCATTTTCAACCTAGGTATCCCTTGGATGGCTGCGGTATGGGGGTCTTCTAGGCACCCGTTTGATAGATGCGGTATGAGAGTGATCTTCATACGATAATACATGCGTTGGTAGGATTGCACACAAAACCATGTTCAGAATTACTGAGGTGCGGTAACTCTCTAAGGTACCAGCACTCACTTCTACTTCTGGTTTTACTTTCCACAGGGTGTATTTATTCCTAAAGAAACCATTCAACTGTACATAAAGTGTACTGTCAAATCAAGTGGTGCTTGGGTAAGTGTACATGTTTGTGTACAATATAATTGTTCTTGTTATTCTTCAACTTGTTCTTATTCTTCTTCTTCTTCTTCTTCTTCTTCTTCTTCTTTTTGTTTTACTTTTCTCATTCTCCTTTTTCTTCTTTATCTTTTCCTTTTTTAAAAATCTCCTCATCCTACTTTTTCTTCTATTTCTTTTTCTTCTTCTTCTTCTTCTTCTTCATCTTTTTCTTCTTCTTCTTCTTCTTCTTCAGCTTCTTCTTCCTCTTCTTCGTCTTTGTATTATTTTTCTTCTTCTTCTTCTTCTTCTTCTTCTTCTTCTTCTTCTTCTTCTTCTTCTTCTTCTTCTTCTTCTTCTTCTTCTTCTTCTTCTACTTCTTCTTCTTCTCCTTCGTTGTTTTCTTCTTCTTCTTGTTTTTCTTCTTCTTCTTCTTCTTCTTCTTCTTCTTCTTCTACTTCTTCTTCTTCTCCTTCGTTGTTTTCTTCTTCGTCTTGTTTTTCTTCATCTTGTTCTTCTTCTTCATCTTCTTCTTCTTCTTCTTCTTCTTCTTTTTCTTCTTCTTCTTCTACTTCGTTGTTTTCTTCTTCGTCTTGTTTTTCTTCATCTTCTTCTTCTTCTTCATCTTCTTCTTCTTCTTCTTCTTTTTCTTCTTCTTCTTCTTTTTCTTCTTCTTCTTCTTCTTCTTCTTCTTCTTCTTCCTCTTTTTCTTCTTCTTCTTCTCCTTCGTTGTTTTCTTCTTCTTGTTTTACTCCTCCTTCTCTTCTTTTTCTTCAGACATGCTTACAGACAGACATGCATACAGACAGCTAGAAATTTATGTATGAGAATTTTTTAAAAGGCAAAGGCAACCGTTCATCGTAGACGATGATGGCATAATTTATTTTGCTTGCGCTATTTTTGGTAAGGATTAACTGCGATACTTTTTATCCTCACTCTCTCGTCTCGAGCTGCCCGACCCCAGTGGCAAGTCAAGGGCAAGACGACTAGGGGACGACTATGAGATGCAGGGGACCCCTCATCAAGCACCTGTGAAAAAGATGGCGGAGTCCGGAGTGTGGAACCCAGACCACCCGATCAAGACGTCTTAACCAGTTCGCCAGGTGTTCAGGCAAAGGGCCACCAAAACGTTGTTGCGTTGATGTACGTGTCCTTCTGTTGTCAGGCATGCGTGGCATTTGTCCAGCCCAGCGATATTTGTGGGATATCATTGCTTCCACGACGTGTCGAGAAAAAGTTTAATGACGAATTTCTTCGTTGTATATCGTCTCCAGCATCGACATCTTTAGTTCGTGTTGTTCCATTGCTCTCTACGCGACTTCTCATCCTCTGTTTGTTGTTCCATTGCTCTCTACGCGACTTCTCATCCTCTGTTTGTTGTTCCATTGCTCTCTACGCGACTTCTCATCCTCTGTTTGTTGTTCCATTGCTCTCTACGCGACTTCTCATCCTCTGTTTGTTGTTCCATTGCTCTCTACGCGACTTCTCATCCTCTGTTTGTTGTTCCATTGCTCTCTGGGCGACTTCTCATCCTCTGTTTGTTGTTCTATTGCTCTCTGGGCGACTTCTCATCCTCTGTTTGTTGTTCCATTGCTCTCTGGGCGACTTCTCATCCTCTGTGTGTTGTTCCATTGCTCTCTGGGCGACTTCTCATCCTCTGTGTGTTGTTCTATTGCTCTCTAGGCGACTGCTCATCCTCTGTGTGTTGTTCTATTGCTCTCTGGGCGACTTCTCATCCTCTGTTTGTTTTTCCATTGCTCTCTTGGCGACTTCTCATCCTCTGTTTGTCGTTCCATTGCTCTCTACGCGACTTCTCATCCTCTGTTTGTTGTTCCATTGCTCTCTACGCGACTTCTCATCCTCAGTTTGTTGTTCCATTGCTCTCTACGCGACTTCTCATCCTCTGTTTGTTGTTCCATTGCTCTCTGGGCGACTTCTCATCCTCTGTTTGTTGTTCCATTGCTCTCTGGGCGACTTCTCATCCTCTGTTTGTTGTTCCATTGCTCTCTGGGCGACTTCTCATCCTCTGTTTGTTGTTCTATTGCTCTCTGGGCGACTTCTCATCCTCTGTGTGTTGTTCTATTGCTCTCTGGGCGACTTCTCATCCTCTGTGTGTTGTTCTATTGCTCTCTGGGCGACTTCTCATCCTCTGTTTGTTGTTCCATTGCTCTCTGGGCGACTTCTCATCCTCTGTTTGTTGTTCTATTGCTCTCTGGGCGACTTCTCATCCTCTGTTTGTTGTTCCATTGCTCTCTGGGCGACTTCTCATCCTCTGTTTGTTGTTCCATTGCTCTCTGGGCGACTTCTCATCCTCTGTGTGTTGTTCTATTGCTCTCTGGGCGACTTCTCATCCTCTGTGTGTTGTTCTATTGCTCTCTGGGCGACTTCTCATCCTCTGTTTGTTGTTCCATTGCTCTCTTGGCGACTTCTCATCCTCTGTTTGTCGTTCCATTGCTCTCTACGCGACTTCTCATCCTCTGTGTGTTGTTCCATTGCTCTCTACGCGACTTCTCATCCTCTGTTTTGTGCACGTTCCACACTTGGCATCCGTAAACCATAGCTCGAATGACCATGACAATGAAAGTATGTGCTTTTGCTGTGGTGTGTTTCATCTGTTGGAGTATTGGCTTAATGGAGTTTGGCTTGGCTTGGGCTTGGCTTGGTCTTGGCTTGGGCTTGACTTGGGCTTGGTTTGGGCTTGGCTTGGCTTTGGCATGGCTTGGGCTAGGCTTGGCTTAGGCTTGGCTTAGGCTTGGCTTGGGCTTGGCTTAGGCTTGGTTTGGGCTTGGCTTGGCTTTGGGTTGGCTTGGGCTTGACTTGGGGTAGGCTTGGCTTTGGCTTGGATTGGGCTTGGCTTGGGTTAGGCTTGGCTTGGGCTTGGCTTGGGCTTGACTTGGGCTTGGGCTTGGCTTGGCTTGGGCTTGGCTTGGACTTGGCTTGGGCTTGGCTTAGGCTTGGTTTGGGCTTGGCTTGGGCTTGGGTTGGCTTTGGCTTGGCTTGGCTTCGTTCGTTCTCAATCTCCCTCTACCAAACCCTGACACAGGCCTAAGCAGCAGAATGTAGTCCAGAGAACGGAATTCGTTGTGTCGTAGTTTACAGTTTGACTGCGATATTAACGCGTCCCGGATATGTCATCTCATACGACTCAAAGTCCATTTCTGGCATGACAGACATCTGCTTTTGGGACTCCATTTTGAGGAGTCGGCTTTGAGATGGACGTACGTCCGCCTCTTTCGGGCGGCTCTCTTTATGTGAGACTTGGCGATGATGTTTCGCTCTGGGATCTGACCACCTTGTGTAGTTCTAGCGCTCTAGGTGGATCAGTTCTGTGGAAGCAAGTCAAAGGAGGTGACATCACTATTGAAGCTTTTCAGAGCAATTTTGGGAAGTTTGTTTCGTCGTTTCTTCTGTGCCATTGACTGGCGTTAGTCTGTTCATAGTTCACCATATATCAACTGCGGTTCTGTATCATGGTGTCTAGTTCGGTGTACTGCTTCCAAGGAGCCCATGCGCAGGCTGGAACAGTATATGTTTCCCTAGCTTTGATTGTGAAGACCAAACTTAGTACGCCTAGCCTTTCATTGCAAACTATATATATCTAGTTTATATATATATATATATATATATATATATATATATATATATATATTATATATATATATATATATATATATATATATATATATATATATATATATATATATATATATAAACACATTAACAGAAACCAAGGACATACTGAATAGATGGAGAGAGTACTGCAGAACCATGTATGGAGAAAGCACAAAGCACTCAGTTACAATTCTACCAAAGGATGAGAAAGAACCTGAACCAACATTGGAAGAAGTACGGTCTGCAATTAAAAGCCTGAAAACGGGGAAGTCCCCAGGATGCGATGATATCCCAGCAGAGCTAATACAAGCAGGAGGGGAGGCAAGTGCTCAAGTCTATCACAAGCTGTGTAAACAAATATGGGACAGTGCAGAGTGCCAGAAGCATGGAGGAAAGCAATTTATATTCCCCTCCCTAAAAAAGGCAACCTGAAGCTGTGCTCGAACTACCGAACTATCGCGCTGATCAGCCACGCTAGCAAGATACTCTTGCAAATTCTATTAAGAAGGATAGAGAAATGGTTTGAATATGAAATTCACGTAGTCCAGGCAGGTTTCATGAAAGACAAAGGGACCAGGGACCACATATTCAATTTAAGGATTATCTACGAAAAATGTAGAGAGTTTAATGTAGACCTGTACACATGTTTCATTGATTACACCAAGGCCTTCGACACGGTAAAACATCATAATCTGTGGAGAATCATGAAGGAAATGGGGTTTCCCTTGCATTTAGTCCATCTCATCGAAACATTATACGAAGATCAACAAGCCGCTATCCGAGTATCTGGGCAAACATCAAATTGGTTTGCAGTACAAAAGGGAGTCCGACAGGGATGTACCCTCTCACCTATTTTGTACAACATATATGCGGAATGTATAATGAGAAATGTTCGAGAAGATGAGAACATTGAAAGTTTCGACCCATTTACGATTGGGGGGTACGAGATTCCAGAGTTACGATTCGCAGATGACACAGAGATACTATCAAGAAGGGCAGAATGGCTAGAGCAGTTACTTTCAGCTGTTAATGGACACATCAAGAGACACGACGGTCTTGAGAGGACGGTGATGGAAGGTATGGTGCCAGGCAAAAAGAAGAAGGGGTAGACCAAGAAGACGATGGCACTAAGATATCCAGGAATGCCTGAGTATGACAGTGGCGGAGGCTGGAGTTTTGGCAAGGGAACGAGTTTCTTTCAGACAGACTGTGATGGGAGCGACGTTTTATAAACGACATGCTACATGATGATGATGATATATATATATATATATATATATATATATATATTTATATATATATATATGGGGATTCCGTGGCGAAGCTGTTAAGCCGTCGGCCTCGTGATCAGGGGGTGTGGGTTCGACTCCGGACTCTGCCATCTTTTGCACGGGTGCTTGATGCGGAGTCCCCTGCATCTCCAACTGCACCAAAACCACCACCAACAACAACACCAACAACACTAAGAACAACAACACAAACAACACCAACACCAACAACACCAACACCAACAACAACAACACCACCACCAACAACAAGAACAACAACAGCAACACCAACACCAAAAACAACACCAACATCAATAATAACAACACCAACACGAACAACACCACCACCAACAACAACACCAACACCAACAACAACAACACCACCACCAACAACAAGAACAACAACAACAACACCAACACCAAAAACAACACCAACATCAATAAAAACAACACCAACACGAACAACAACACCAACAACAACACCACCACCAACAACAAGAACAAGAACAAGAACAACAACAACAACAACAATACCAACACCAAAAACAACACCAACATCAATAATAACAACACCAACACGAACAACACCATCACCAACAACAACACCAACACCAACAACAACAACACCACCACCAACAACAAGAACAAGAACAAGAACAACAACACCAACACCAAAAACAACACCAACATCAATAATAACAACACCAACACGAACAACACCACCACCAACAACAACACCAACACCAACAACAACACCACCACCACCAACAACAAGAACAAGAACAACAACAACAACAACAACACCATTACCAAAAACAACACCAACATCAATAATAACAACACCAACAAGAAACAACACCACCACCAAGAACAAGAACAATAACAACAACACCAACACCAACACCAACAACAAGAACAAGAACAAGAACAAAAACAACAACACCAACACCAAAAACAACACCAACATCAATAAAAACAACACCAACACGAACAACAACACCAACAACAACAACACCACCACCAACAACAAGAACAAGAACAAGAACAACAACAACAACAACAATACCAACACCAAAAACAACACCAACATCAATAATAACAACACCAACACGAACAACACCACCACCAACAACAACACCAACAACAACACCACCACCTCCAACAACAACAACAACACCAACAACACCAACAAGAAGCCCAGACATGTATTATCACACTGCTTTAATTGTCTTCCGCCAGATTGGGTTCACTCGCGAGGTAATTGTACGCCCTGAAAACGAGTTTCCTCCAATGTTCATCTCAAAGAACATATCTCTGGAAATTTACGAGGTAAGACTTGTCTCCTATTGGTGATTTCACTGCCCCACACTGCAGACAACAAAAAAAGTTGCACTGTCCTTCTATGTATGTTGTATAAGGTGGCTGAATGTGGTTGTGCGTGGGGCTGGCAGCCTCACAATATAATATGCGTATCCTCATAATCTCGTTGAACACAACTAAGAAGGGTTGTAAGGTCGTCTGAGCATGTCCTCTCCATTTGACCCTATCCTCTGGTTGATCAGTCCTAAGACTGGCTGTAAGGTCGTCTGAGCATGTCCTTTCCATTTCACCCTATCCTCTGGTTGATCAGTCCTTAGACTGGCTGTAAGGTTGTCTGAGCATGTCTCTCCATTTCACCCTATCCTCTGGTTGATCAGTCCTTAGACTGGCTGTAAGGTCGTCTGAGCATGTCCTCTCCATTTCACCCTATCTTCTGGTTGATCAGTCCTTAGACTGGTTGTAATATTTTCTGAACATGTCTCTTCGTTTGCCTATATCGTCTGCGGTTCTCTTCTATTCAGCATAGGGTCGTGTTTTAATGTCCCCTACATGCATAATATAATATGTAAAGGTAAGTAGTTCACTTTCTCTGTTCCCCCGGATCTTTCCCTCTAGTATCTTCTATAGAAGACTTTCATCTCTCATATTGTCTCCTAGCCAACTCAAGTGCGTGTACCATTTTCAATAGTTGTTTTAATTTTCAACCATATCAGTGAGGACATTCACATTAGATCATCTTTATGTCCAACTCACTCTTTCCATTCTACCGTAGCACCACATTTCAAACGCTTCAAACTGTTTTTTATCCATCGTTGTTAGACCATGTTTCAGCCCAGATAGTTCAATTGGTTGTATATGAGTGATGATTATGCTTTTCCCCAGTTCTATTCTGATATTCTTTGAGGTTAGCAATTTCTGTTTTTCTAAGAAGCCATTTTTAGCCAATGCAATCTTTGTCTTAATTTCCGTCTCATGCCTGACATCTTCTTAACTTGACTTGATTTGACTTGACTTAACTTGACTGGACGTGACTTGACTTGACTTGACTTAACTTTACTTGACTTGACTTAACTTGACTTGACTTAACTTGACTTAACTTAACTTGACTTGATTTCACTTAACTTAACTAAACTTAACGTCTTTATACTGGTTTAGAAGACCCCGCAGAATCTGTGTACAACCAGTTTCATTTACACCACCTTGCTCTAAAAGCTCCGCGCATCCAATTTATTCTTAAATGCATTAACCATCCCTGCCTCCACTACCTCCCCTGGCAATGCATTCCAAGTATTCACCACTCTCTGACTAAAAAAATATTTCCTAATATCTAATCTGGACTTCTCTTTAGTCAACTTGTAGCTATGCCCTCTTGTTATTGTGGGTGGTTGTAGAAAAAAAACACAACTTGTTATAGTCTAATTTATCCATTCTTCTGATCATCTTATAAACCTGTATTAAGTCATCTCGAATTCGTCTCTCTTCTAGACACTGTAGGACGGTCTTTCCTCAAAACTGTAACTCTGGAATCAAACTATCAGCTTTGTCGCTCTTTTTTGTATTCTTTCCAGCATGTTTATATCCCCTCTATGATAAGGACTCCACACCTGTACACAGTACTCCAATCTAGGTCTAACTAAAGCTTTATACAGTTTGACTATCACTTCCTTGCTCCTATGTTTATTATTTGTTATTATCATACCTAACATTGCATTTGCCTTTTTCACTGCTACCTGAACTTGCTCACTCACCTTACCTGTATAATCTATTATAACCCCTAGGTCCCTTTCCTTATCTGTCTTTCGAATATTGTTCTCTCCCATTGTTTGTGATGGTCTGTGATGGTTTACCCCAAATATATACATTTCTATACTTCTTAGATTATTTCTCGATCGATGAGTAAATTCATTTCCATTTCTTATTTGGATATATTATGAAAATGAGATTTACTATCTTCTAAAACAAACTGCCACACCGTGGAAGCAAAAGCAAGGGGTCATTTTCATGGCAGTGTTAATGGCGCTCAAGAACCAGCACAGAAATGAACTTGATGCTCTGGCAGACTCGCTCGAACGCCTGTCCCAGTGCTTAAAAAAAAAATCATAGTCCAGTGGATACCAGCCCACTGCAACATTCCAGGCAACGAGGAGGCAGACAGACTCGCCAGAGATGGAGGAATGCTGCAGCAGAGTGATACAGAAATCACATAAAATGTGACAAAAGCATTCATCAGGGCAACGTGCAGGGCAAAATGGAAAGAAGACCACTCTGGTCACATAAAAAAACAATGCCAACCATCAACTCTCCAGGCGAGACCAGGTGATAATTCTCCGGCAACGCACAGGTCACAACAGACTTAGATGTCATCTGTACAACAAATTCAAGACTGGCACTACAGACCTTTGTGCCTGCGACATAGCCTCCATGAAGGCAGAACATATTTTGCAGTCCTCTCCACCCTACACCGACAAAAGAAGTAGCATTTGGCAACAGCCAGTGTCCTTCCACGAGAAGCTGTACTGAAGCGTGCAGAGCCTTGAGTCGACTGCTGCCTTTGTTAGAGTCATTGAAGTTGAGGTCTGAAGATGAACGAGGAAAAAGAAGAAGAAGAAGACATAAGATACATCAGTCACAACTCAGGGTCTAATAGTTCGTAGAGAGCCTAATAAATTTAAGATATTTGTTTTCTCCCCTAAAGAAAAGAAAAATGAACTAAAAACAGCGGTGTCTCTACATGGAATGTCCGCACTATCATCATGTGCATAGTTAAGGGACGGCTTGGGCTAGTGGTTAAGTGGAACTGCTCACAAACCGAAAGTGCTGGGTTCGATCCCGATCACAGCACCGGCCGTTACCCCGGGGAAGCAAACCCTTAGAAAAGGCAGGAGGAAGGCGGCCCTTTACATAAAATGCATGCTGAAGTCGGATGCACTGGACTGACAAGTGCAAAATAAAAACCACAGTGCAACGCACACCGCCTTGGGGATTAGAGAAATTAGGCTAACAGAAATAAATAAATAAATAATAATAAAAATCCTGTGCATAGTGAGAAATTATGTCTCAATCAAAACTGTCTGAGCTATCAGAGCGACATCCGGCAAAAGACATGCTACATGATAATGATAATCCTGATTATTTATATTGTCAGTATTTTGTGGGTTCATATACAAAAATATAATTTACATCAGTGAAATAGGAAACAATTCTGGGGGGTATGCTCCAAAAATGGCAATATTCAGAAGCAAAAATGTACGTTCCTCGATAGTTTTGTCCTACAAGAAAGCACCTATTAATTGTGTACTAAATTAAAAATATACATTTCATAGAGGCCTATTGAAAATTGAAAGAAAGTAGAGCACACTTGATATTCATGTGAATGAAACAAAAATAAAGCAGGTACAAGAATGTAGGTATTTGAGAGCTGTTTATACTGAGGATGGCAGACTCAACAAAGAGATAGAGACGAGAGTGCAGAGGACAAACGCTGTTACATACCAGCTGTCTCCACTACTAAGACACCCAGAGATCTCTATCCAAGCAAAAAAGAAGATGATGATAGTATCTTTATCCCAACCCTGTGCTACCAATGCCAAACATGGACATTGAATAAGGCCCAGGAACAAATAATAGCCAGCTGTAAATGCGGTGCCTACGAAACGTCACTAACAACACCAGAAGAGACAGAATCACAAATACGAATATTCATGAGAAGGTTGGAACAATTCCCTGCCTACAGTACATTGAGAGCAAAACAGAATGAAATGGTTTTACTACATTGTTCATGCAACCTTCTACAGGAGAACATCAGGAAGAAGGGCTAGAGGTAGACCGATGAAACGATGGATAGACAGCGTAAAAGAAACCTGCCGTGAAATGAGGAAAAATGTTACTCGAGCCACGAGAGAGGCGAAAGACAAATACATACCATGACACTGGGCTAAAACCCGGTAGAAAGTGAGATGACACTGGACTACAGCCTGGTAGAAGGTGAGACGATACTGGGCTACAACCTGGTAGAAAGTGAGACGACACTGGGCTACAGCCTGGTAGAATGTGAGACGACATTGGGCTACAGCATGGTAGAAGGTGAGACGACACTGGGCTACATACTGGTAGAATGTGAGACAACACTGGGCTACAACCCGGTAGAAGGTGAGACGGCACTGGGCTACAACCTGGTAGAAGGTGAGACGACACTGGGCTACAACCTGGTAGAAGGTGAGACGACACTGGGCTACATACTGGTAGAATGTGAGACAACACTAGGCTACAACCCGGTAGAAGGTGAGACGACACTGGGCTACAACCTGGTAGAAGGTGAGACGACACTGGGCTACAGCCTGGTAGAAGGTGAGACGACACTGGGCTACAACCTGGTAGAAGGTGAGACGACACTGGGCTACAACCCGGTAGAAGGTGAGACAACACTGAGCTACAACCTGGTAGAAGGTGAGACGACACTGGGCTACAACCCTACAAAAGGTGAGACGACACTGGGCTACAAGCCGGTAGAAGGGGAGACGACAAAAGAAGAAAGATGAAGCGGGGCCTAAACAGGTTGAAAACCAGTTGTAAAGTATTTAAAACCGACAAAAATCTCAATCAAATCAGGCCATATTTTACATACACACAGAACCATCGAAAACATGTACAACGGTTCATACTGTGTCACTCAACCAGAGCTGACGATATATATATATATATATATTTATGTGTAAACATAAATAAAACAAAGATAATGACCAACGACAAAACACGATGTCAACACACGTTTACAGTGGGTGGTGAGGAAATAGATCAGGTTACACATTTGGAATATCTGGGCTCCAGAATTGTCAAAAATGGTGACTGCTCGAAAGAAATTATAAGACTAGCCATGGCAATGCAGAGACTGAACAGCCTGAAGAAATTCTGGCAGAGCACCAACAAAGTGACAAAAGTAAAAGTTTTGAGAGTCTGTGTTTTTCCTGTGGCAGCTCATGGCTGCGAATAATGGACGATTACCAAAACTTCCAGACAAAGAATCGAATCCTTCGAATCAAAATGTTACAGAAAGATCCTCAGAATACCCTGGACAGAGAAAAAGACAAATATAGATATTCGGCAAGTGTTGAGCATAGAGGAGAACTGGTTTATCAATTCCATTTTGGCCTGAAAATATAAATACTTTGGTCACATCAAGAGACACAACGGTCTTGAGAGAACGGTGATGGAAGGTATCAGGTCAGGTCATCCCGTAACCAGTGAGGTCGTTGGGGCACACATGAAGACATCCTCACAAACCCATGCCACCCTTCTCTGTCAGCTGCCGCTGCCTGTGCCTCTTCTGGTCGGAGATTGGTCCATTCTTTTATGTTGTCCTCCCACCTCTTTTAGGCCTCTTCGTCGTCTGCCGTGCGCCTTTCCTTGGAGGATCGTATTTGCAAGACCATTTGATCTCGATATGTGACCGTACCAAGCGAGTTTTCTTCTCTTCACAGTTACCAAGCGGTCTTCAAAAGGCCAGATTGCTGTTGTAATTCTATCTCGTATTTCCTCATTTGTAACTCGATCTTTGTACGTGACGTTTAAAAGTTTTCGTAAATATCTCATCTCCAACGCCTGTATCCCTCGTTGAAGGTCAGCTGTAACTGTCCATGTCTCGCAAACATAGATGAATTTTGACAGGACCAGTGCACGCATTAATCTGTTTTTCGTGCATAATGCTAACCGAAATGGAAGGTATAGTGCCAGGCAAAGGGCAGGGGTAGGCCAAGAAGACGATAGCACCAAGATATCCAGGAATTCCTGGGTATGACTGTGGATAAGGTTGAAGTTTTGGCAAGGGAACGAGTTTCTTTCAGGCAGACTGTGATAGGAGCGAAGTTCTATAAAGGACATGCTACATGATGTTGATGATGATTTGTATATATATTTTCAAGAGGTTTGTCATAAGTCTTTACCCTGGCTTTGTAGGCTTGTCATAAGTCTTTACCCTGGCTTTGTAGGCTTGTCATAAGTCTTTACCCTGACTATGAAGGAGTAGGAGGAAAAAGTTGAAATTTGGCACATATGTAGCTCATTTAATTTTTACTGGACTTGAGAAGTATGAATTTCCCTTTTCGACGGGTTTACCCGGTATGGTGCATGGCGCAACACACCTTATTGACCGGATCTGTTACTCTAACGGTTTGTCAGAAGAATTGAGAAATCAGAGGCCAGAACTGTGATAAAATTCTTGATATTGCAGGAAAAAACACCTACAGAAATACACAGAGAGATGGAATTCTGTCCTTCGTATGCTTCTGTAAAATAACTGGTGTAGGCAGTTTAAGTGTGGCCGTTCCCGTGTTGCTGATCTTCCAAGATCAGGAAGACCATCCTCAAAGTGCAGCGATGAAAATGCTGCAAGAGTGAAGAAAATCATTGACCAGGATAGGAAAATGACAACTGCAGAGATATCTAGGTCAGGAAAATTGAATGAAAGTACAGTTTTTAGAATTTTACACAACAGACTGAACACGAGAAAAGTGTGTGCCCGCTGGATCCACGTCTGCTGACATGTGAACAGAAACAAACGAGAGTTGATTTCTGTGGCCAGTTGCTCAAAATGTGTTGGTCTAAAAACATGTTGCCGACCATGGTGACAGTAGATGAGACTTGGGTTCACCATTATGACCCAGAATCCAAAATTTCAAGCACGCAGTGGAAAACCCCGGGCTCACCAACACATGTCAAGTCAAGAGCACAGAAATCTGCAAGAAAAGTGATGCTGACTGTTTTTTTTGGGACGTCAAAGGTGTCATATTGAAAGATTACCTGCCTCATGGCAACACGGTTAATGGGCAATATTATGCAGATCTGCTTACCAAACTAAGAAAGACTGTGACCAAAAAACGAGGAATAGCTCGCACTCAAATTCAGCCTTTGCTTCAAGACAACACGCCCTCCCATAAAGCAAGGCTTGTGCTGCAAACAGCCAAGGATTTGAATATTTAAATTCTTCCACACCCACCATATTTTCCCCGATTTAGCTCCATCAGACTTTTTTCTTTTCCCAAAACTTAAAAAACAGCTGAAATGAAATCATGTTGACAGCCACGAAGATGTCATACTGGCTTGTGATAACTGGTTTAGTTAGAAAAATTGATTACTTCATTCTGAAAGTCTTTTCGGAGTCCCGCAGAGATGACGGGCTCACCTTGGGGGGAAGGGGGGGGGAACTGTTCCCCTTCTCTCTCTTCTCACCTCACTCTGTTTCATTTGACTCTATCCTACAGTCACACTCTTGCACAACTTTCACACGCGCCCTCATGGTGAGGCCCTTCCATTGCACTTTGGTTTGGATTGCTTCTGAGGGCGCACAAACCTATCATAGGTACATACAGACGCACGCATGCACCCAAGCACTGGTTTATGCGTCCTGATATCGACCAATGGACTACGGTCTGGAGTGGAAAATGGCGCGCCTGCGCCAGTAGAAACTAGTGAGGCAAACATCTAAGCAACAACAACAACAACAACGCAGAAATTGCAGAAATGTGTACATTCAGGTGGTGGCTACTGTGATAAGGAATAATCACGGTGCCAAATTTCAACTTTCTCCTCCTACTTCTTCATGGTCAGGGTAAAGACTTATGACAAGCCCTTGTATATGAACATATCAATGAAACATATTCTACGACTCGGATTGCATAGGCAAAATGCTGGTTTTAGAGAAAATCATGACGGAACTGAGGAAAAGAATAATCGCCACTCATGTATGGCCATTTGCACTGTCTTGTATTATCCACTTGTGCCTAGAAGCGTGGTTGGGAGTCGTAGTTCTCTGTCCAGGGTGAGACGAGTCGCTGAAGTAGTCGTCTTCCCATGGTGATTTAGAATATCTGCAACATTTCCTATCCATCAAGTTCTGGGTCTGTCCCTGTAGCGAAAAACCGATCACCGTGCGTTATAGGTGCAGAAAGGTAGTTGGTCAGGTTGCATTTTCAGTAGGTGGCCACACCACTTGGTTCTCTCATCATCAATATTGCACGGTCTTTCCTAATTACTTTGAGACATCTCATCTTACATGTGATTTTTTTTCTCTAGAGATTTTGTTAAAAGTCCACTTTTGGCACTGGTAATAGAGCGTTAATATACTGTTTATCAGCATTATTTTTTGTGGGCGCGTTTATGTCAGGTTGTTTCAATAATAGGGATCAAGATGCTGAGCAGCGCATGAGCTGCAGTGGTCAGCGACCCATAGCTGACTGCTAGCCTCAAGGCCAGCGAACCACAGCTGCTAAGACCCTTCTACACCTCCACGCGGTGATTCCGGATAACTGGCTGCAGCAGAACCGACTGGTTAAGGAGAAGGGATCGAAGAGGCAATGCTAAGCCGATACTCAAAAAATGCTTGCTGAAGTCGGATGTGTTGGACCGAAAGGTGCAAATATCGCAGCCAAGCTGTAAACTACGACACAACGCATTCCGTTCTCTGGACTACATTCTGCTACTTACCATTTCAGAGTTAAGTAGTGGGAGATTGAAAACGAACGAAGAAGAAGAAGAAGAAGAAGTTTCAATAATAGTAACAGTCGGTATGCAGTTGCGTTTGATTTTTGGCTCCAGATCTCATTTTCTCTGTCTAGACCTCCATCCTGTATAAAAACAAAGCCGAGTAATTGAGCTGCTGCACTGTATGAGACTGAAACTTGGACTCGAACAAAGAAGGATGGGAAAAGTTTGGAAGCGCTTGAAATTGGGTGTTACCGGAGAATGGAAAGAGTGAGTTGAACAGAAAGAAGATCCAATGACAATGTCCTCACTAGTTGAGCGATCCACACACACAGCCCTCCGTAGTCGTCTACCATCAGCCCTGCGAATGAGTGTGGATAAACCATGGCCTTTTCAATCTGGGATGTTATCAACCCATGACTTTCTTTGTCCTCCTCGCTTCCTGTCCCTTGACATGCCCGAACCATGTCAGTTTCGACGTTTCTCTACTGCCAGGAGTGGTTCCTGCTGATTTGCCAGGGTACTTATTGTATCTCTCACATAATTGCTTGATGTATCCTCTTTACAAGAGATGCACACAATTCTTCTGTAGCATTTATATTTAAAAGCTTGTATCCTTCTTCCCGAGTCGAGCTCTTGCATCTGTGCAAAAGAATATCCGATTTTATTTGATACCACAAAGAATCATGGGTGCTATCTTTCGACAGGGAGGCATAGGGGACCGCCATGCGCATGCGTGAATTTCCCCTCCCACAGATAGCGTCAGTTCCTGGCTATCAGCCTTTCAGTGTTGAGTGTAGCGAGCACCCATCGGGTTTTCATTCCCCACGAAATGTCGAAGTCCTGTCGAAGTCCTGTCGAAGTCCTTCTTTGACTCCTGTGGGGTAATGCAATAGCGGGGACGCCCCACAAGGTCAAATCAATACTAAAGAGTACTACTTGTAGGTCACACGTAGCCTTGGTGAACTTGTTCCACGCAAACGACTGGACCTGTGGACAACGGGAACCTGGCTGCTCCATAATGACAACCCCTAGCCCACGCCGTCCACAGGACCGGATTTGAGTCACGAGAAGACATTATGCGCAATATGACGACCCAGCTGTACTCCATTCCCAAAGAGGCCTTACTGAACGGCTTCCAACAATGGCATGACAGCTTGGAGAAATGTGTGGAGTCTTATGGAGAGCACTTTGAAGGGGATTAGTGGTTCAGACCTCCATGTCAGCATTCGTATTTTTCCGGCCCAAATTTCTGATACTTTTTGAACTCACCTCGTAGACAGCACTACTTCACAGTGCTAATGCTACTTTTCCATATCACATTCAGTTTTGACGTGTCGTCTGCATCCATCTCCAGCTGTGTATTAGTTCCTTCGCTAGAGCACCCGTCACTATATAAAATGTAGGTACAAATTCCGTTAACACGCCAATCTGGCATATTAGGAATATGGGGTTGAGCCTATAGTTTTCTTGACCAACTGATCACTTGGGGGCAATGAGATCAACAATGAGGAAACTTTCACTTTCCTAGATTATTCTGGAACCCAATTTTTGAGGCTGGGTTGATTCCAGGAACCGTTTTGCTATCGGAAAATTCCCGAATGAACTGGGGACCAAACCCCACTGGGAAGTTAGTTCGCTAACCACTGCGCCGCCGTGGTTCCCCTTTACTACATAGGCAGAACCCTAAATATTTAAAGGAAAGATCGAGGGGATCCAGTGGTGTCGAGGTAAGGTGTTCGCCTCGGGTGGGGTGCCCAGTGGTCTCGAGGTAAGGTGTCCGCCTCGGGTGGGGGATCCAGTGGTCTCGATGTAAGGTGTCCGCCTCGGGTGGGGGACCCAGTGGTCTCGAGGTAAGGTGTCCGCCTCGGGTGGGGAACCCAGTGGTCTCCAGGTAAGGTGTCCGCCTCGGGTGGGGGACCCAGTGGTCTCGAGGTAAGGTGTCCGCCTCGGGTGGGGGACCCAGTGGTCTCGAGGTAAGGTGTTCGCCTCGGGTGGGAGACCCAGTGGTCTCGAGGTAAGGTGTTCGCCTCAGGTCCTGGAGGACGCGGGTGGAGACACCAAGATTGTTTTCACGTGGATAAATATTTGCCCTGATCTCTGAGTAGTGAGATCAGACACCCGTGTGCAGTAGCGCGCACATTAGAAATACCATAGCAGTTAAAGTTCGAAAAGAGTAGGCCTAACGGCGGCTGCTCGGACAAAATTCAAGTTAAAAATCTACTCAAATTATTCAAGGATTCTCGCCCCACAGAGAATATGACGCACAAAATGGAACTGTATGGCTATAACAATAGGTCTTGTTTATGTGATTAGCGGAGCGGCTCAGATGGCGCCTGACAGGCTCCGGGTCTACCTTGCTCTAATTTACTCTTCCACCTCCACCAGTCTCAAAAACAGGCGGTCGTACATTCCAGGGGCTAACAGATGCTGGGATTGACCTGGCAAGTCATCAATGGACCCCCCCCCCCCCCCCCTGCAGTCACCACCTGCCAAAAAAAATATGAAACAAAGAAGGTCGCACCTCCCCACGACGTCTAACGACATAAGTGGACTGAAGATAGATAGATGATCTTCTTCAAGCTTGTCCCAATTTGCCATGAAGTTTGTAGTAGCCTGGTTGTGATACAAGTTCCTCTGTATCTTGTTTTGACGGCGTTAATTTCCCTTCCATATATTTTCAGTACAGTCCAATACAGTCCAATAGCCATCTCCGCATCGAAGATCGGCTGCAATCGCACTTTGCGGTGTCTCTGAGACCTATTCTGAAGAGGTGGGCCTTGAGTCTGCAATGCCCCGTTCTTGAGTGAAGATCTTCGTCTGCCCATCTATGTCAAATTTGTCTATGCTGTCATTTTCTGGATTGTATTCTTTGTGCTGTTCTCTCCATCCCGTTTTCATGGATAGTATGATGGGTGTCTTTGCTTCTTTATATCTCTGTGGATGGCGAGCCTGTTTGCTGCCAATCCGGCTTTTGCGAGCCATCTGCTTTCTCCTTTCCAGTGATTCCACAGTGGGCCAGAATCTACAGTGGGCCAGAATCCACTGTAGGCAAGAATCCATTGTAGGCCAGAATCCACTGTAGGCCAGAATCCACAGTAGACCAGAATCCACTGTAGGCCAGAATCCACTGTGGGCCAGAATCCACAGTAGACCAGAATCCACAGTCGTCCAGAATCCACAGTAGGCCAGAATCCACTGTAGGCAAGAATCCATTGTAGGCCAGAATCCACTGTAGGCCAGAATCCACAGTAGACCAGAATCCACTGTAGGCCAGAATCCACTGTGGGCCAGAATCTACTGTGGGCCAGAATCCACTATAGGACTGGATCTGTTTTGGGGGGGAATAGCAGTCGGAGATTATGTTTCGTGTGAGCGCCTATCAAGTTTGGAGCTTGAGATGGCTTGGAGTATAATCTTGAAGTCTGTTAGAATGGCCGTTTTCTGTGTAGTTGTCTTTCACAACTCACAACAACAAACAACAACAACAATTGACAATGCGATTTGATGGGGGTAGCCATTAGCCAGGAAGTGGAATATTCTTATAATATCTATTTCATCATCGTCATGAAAACAAACTGCAAAACCATACGAACGCGCTTGCGACTACCTGTGCTAAATACAATAAGCAAATTAGCGAGAACAAAACAGAAACTATGATGATCAGTAGAACTCCTGGGCCACTCAAGATAAGTCTAAATGATATTGCTCTTCAACAGGTCCATGAGTTCAAGTACTTGGGCAGCATTTTTTGGCAGACGATAGGATCGACAGGGATATTGAGACAAGGTGTCAGAAAGCATCTGCGGTGACTTATCAGCTGTCCCCATTGCTTAGACACCCGAGCATTAGTTTGGCAACACAGCGACAGCTGATAAACATTATATTTATGCCGACTCTGTGCTAACAGTGCCAAACAAGGCCGCTGTCCAGTGAGAGCAGAATTTCGACCCATGATGAAATGAAGTGTTTGAGGAAGGTCATCGGTGTTACCAGAAGAGACAGAATGCGGAATGACGACATTCGCAGTATGGTCGGCACTACGTCTTGTGCCGAATACATTTCCAGGCAGAACATAAGTTGGTTTGGTCATCTCATGAGAATACACCCTCATCATCTTCCACCGATGGCTTACAATGCTGGTAGATCTGGCTCCAGGGCAAGGGGGCGGCCGCGAGGTAGGTGGACAGACGACATTAGAGTGATTGTGCAACGACAAGGGCTCACATTGACCGACGCAACGCACTTGGCACAATATAGACGACTAAAGCTTCGCACGTTACTTAACGGCACAAGTGGAAAGAAAACTAACTAACTATTGGACTTTCATTAGGTTCGTTTGTAAAGACTATTATTCGAGACGATTTCGCGGCTCTTGGTCAGCAAAACACAAGGTTGCACAGCAGTCCACTGTAAATCATTATGGATGTTATTCGGTTCTGGAGAGTTCGATTTTTACTGTTATAAATATAAAATACAACATTTGATTACTGTCCCCAAAAGAACATATCTAGTCTTACAGTCCATTATGGTCCACTGCGGGATTCTTGGAAAAGAGAAAGCAGACGAACTTGCAAAAGTTGGATGTGGTGGCAAACAGACTGTCCATCCACAGAGCTACAAATACGCAAAGACACTCATCAAACGATCCTTGAGGACAAAATGGAGAGACCAGCACAAAGGAGACAAGCCAGAAAAAGACATCATAGAAAGATTTGACAGAGATAAGCAGGCCAAGATCTTTAGACTCAGAAACGATCTTCAGACCCACCTCCACATAATGGGTATCAGTGATACCGCCGCTTGCGATTGTAGATCACCCACGCAAACACTACAACATCCCCACAGAACTGCCGTACTTATACAGACCAAAGAAAGGTAGTCTGTCCCGTGGAAACAACCATGATTGAGAAGCTAACGAGTAACCGGCGAATATGAAACGCAATGTCCGTTGTATACCTCACTGGACTAGAAGCATAGCACCAGTTGATCGAAGAAGAAGAAGAAGAACTGTTATAAGTTAGCAATACATTTATAATTGTAAAAAAAAGTAAGATGGACGCCCCTGAATGGCTGCGTTCTCGACTCGCTGCGGTGTTTGTGTCGTTTTCTGATGTTTAATGTTTCCTGTTTGAATTCTAATTCACAACTTCTTCACTAGGTGGTATAAAGAAATTTATTCTGTGGAATTGATGTTCTTTCGATTGGTTATCCTGTTTGTTATGCTGCATTTTGCATCATTTCATTCCTAGCTTGAACCGTGGGGAAATCAGCCCAAGATGGCGTCCAACGTTCCGCTTAACTGCACACGAATTCAGTCCAGGTTATCACTACTGAAGTACCTTCTTGCTCGGATTGAGGTCGCCTTCCTCCTGATGACTCCATCTACCTGAAGTAACACTATACCTCTCCCAACCTCGTATTCTCAGCCCAGCAAGGGTCACACTGACCCGAAGGTGGACACAATTCAGAGGCTTAAGTTGCGGAAGATGAAAAAACAGGGAGTCAGATATAGACAAAAACAGAATGCCTGACATTGGTCTAACACACACTCCTCGCTGCACTCATCCCCTGACAGCGGAGTACTCTGCTCCACATAGGGAGTCTATAGGGATTCCAGTCGACACGCTACGCATGAACACAGTTTCTGCAGTTGGAAAAGGTAGTGGTCGTTCGACGCAACGGGCATTTGACGCCCAAGCAAACGTTATTATTATTATTATTGGGGGCGGCGTGGCCAATTGGTTAAGTGGCACGCCTCTCAAACCGAAGGTGCTGGGTTCGATCCCCATCACAGCACCGGCCGTTACCCCAGGGAAGTAAACCCTTAGAAAATGCAGGAGGAAGGCAGACCATTACATAAAATGCATGCTGAAGTCGGATGAACTGGGCCGACAGGCGCAAAATAAAATCCGCAGGGCAACGCACACCACCTTGGGGATTAACGAAGTAAGGCGATCTCAAAATAAAAAAAATTAAAAAATGTGTTATTGAATCTATTTGCTATAAATAAAGAATTTCATTTATACATTTATAGCTTTACTTTCTTTTCTATAAAGGAACAAGCAAGTGGCATTCTGTTGGCAGAATTAAACGACTATGTTATGGATAAGGACATTGAAGGTCCATTATTTTTCGACAATAGGAATTTTGTGCTCAATAGATATACTGGACCACTCAGGATGAGCGATTGGTCGGTGAGCGTCCATGTGGTTGGTTGATTCCATACCTTGATTGCTGTTTCCAACTGCTTTGCTGATGCCGTTTCAAATTATTGTGTACCGCGATCAGCTAGTGCTGGGATTGTTTGGATATTCTTTGCTTGTCATGAATGCTTTGTTTCTTCCAAGGAAGTGTAGATGTTTTCGTTGCTTCTTTGTCCTATTAGTGATAGTAGTAGAGGTAGGGGTTGTAGTAGCAGTAGCAGTTGTAGTAGCAGCAGCAGTAACAGTGGCTGTATCCGCAACAGTAGTAGTAGTAGTAGTAGTAGTAGTAGTAATAGTATTAGTAGCAGCAGTAGTGATAGTAATAGTAGTAGTAGAAGTAGTAGTGGTGGTAGTAGTAGTAGTAGTAGTAGTAGTAGTAGTAGTAGTAGTAGTAATATTATTAGTAGCAGCAGTAGTGATAGTAGTAGTAGTAGTAGAAGTAGTAGTGGTGGTAGTAATAGTAGTAGTAGTAGTAGTGATAGTAGTAGTAGTAGTAGCAGCAGTAGTGATAGTAGTAGTAGTAGTAGTAGTAGTAGTAGTAGTAGCAGTAGTAGTGATAGTAGTAGTAGTAGTAGCAATAGTAATAGTAGCAGTAGTAGTAGTAGTAGTAGTAGTAGTAGTAGTAGTGATAGTAGTAGTAGTAGTAGCAGCAGTAGTGATAGTAGTAGTAGTAGTAGTAGTAGTAGTAGTAGCAGTAGTAGTGATAGTAGTAGTAGTAGTAGTAGCAGTAGTAGTGATAGTAGTAGTAGTAGTAGTAGCAATAGTAATAATAGCAGTAGTAGTAGTAGTAGTAGTAGTAGTAGTAGTGGCAGTAGTAATGATAGTAGTAGTAGTAGTAGTAGTAGCAGCAGTAGTGATAGTAGTAGTAGTAGTAGTAGTAGTAGTAGTAGTAGCAGTAGTAGTGAT
Organism: Ariolimax columbianus; assembly: GCA_036924085.1. Taxonomy (NCBI): domain Eukaryota; kingdom Metazoa; phylum Mollusca; class Gastropoda; order Stylommatophora; family Arionidae; genus Ariolimax; species Ariolimax columbianus. The sequence continues at coordinate 50,375,286 of JAVGWX010000019.1, forward strand.
AGTAGTAGTAGTAGTAGCAGCAGTAGTGATAGTAGTAGTAGTAGTAGTAGTAGTAGTAGTAGTAGCAGTAGTAGTGATAGTAGTAGTAGTAGTAGTAGCAGCAGTAGTGATAGTAGTAATAGTAGTAGTAGCAATAGTAATAGTAGCAGTAGTAGTAGTAGTAGTAGTAGTAGTGGCAGTAGTAATGATAGTAGTAGTAGTAGTAGTAGTGGTAGCAGTAACATCAGTAGTAGTAGTAGTGGTAATAGTAATAGTTTCAGCAGGATGGTATTAAGCAGGCCCTATTTCAAACCATCTTTAGCCATCTCTAAGACGTGCTACTGATACCACTACCACTATTACTACCACTACCACTATTACTACCACTACCACTATTACTACCACTATTACTAATACTACCATGGAAAATACGGGAAGGGAGGTCTACAATAATATGACAAGCCTCAGACCGAATGACACTGTTAATCAACTCACATGGAAAGATCAGAGCACCATTTTCCGACTGAAAACCCAACACATCCCACTAAACAAACATCTGAACAGAATCCAACCACAACACTCCTGAGTGCCAGCTGTGTACACACCCATACGAAACCGTTGGTCATCATCTTTTTGAGTGCTCAGCGCTCAATGGTTTTAGGAAAATGCTTCTTCCTCCGTGGTCAGATACATGGAACACTTTGTATGACACTAGACAACAGCTGATAAACACGTACAGATACCATTACATGGCATTGGGCCGAAGGGCGAGAGCCTGGATATTGCTGGATCCGTAACAACAACGCGTACCACTATTACTACTGCTACTACTACTACTGTTACTACTACTACTACTGTCACTACTACTACTACTACTACTACTACTGCTACTACTACTACTACTACTACTACTACTGCTTCTACTACTACTACTGCTACTACGACTACTACTGTTACTGCTATTACTACTATTACTGCTACTGATACTTCTACTATTACTATTACTGTTACGGTAACTACTACTACAACTACTGTTACTACTACTACCTACTACTGTTACTAATACTGCACCGTCTACTACTACTACTACTATTACTACTACTGCTACTGCTGCGTCCACAACCACTGTTATTACTGCTGCTACTACAACAACTGTTACTGCTACTACTACTACTACTACTACTACTTATATTACTGCTACTACTAATGCTACTGAAATTACTACAGCAACGACAACAGCAGCAATACCAACAAAAGCAGTACCAACAACAACAACAACAACAGCTACAGTTGTGGGCACTCGTCAGCAGCAGCGACTTCTAGTCAACGCGTGGAGGCTGCTTCTGTCGAGAGGTACGGCATTCGCCTCTCAAATCGTCAAGGAAACGATGGACGATCGACTCCCACAAGTTTCAAGCGACCCCTGGTCTTACGGACTGTATGACCTAAATGTCTGCATCTTGAGCTACTTCCAGACGTCTTGATTGTATGTCTTGCCACTGGTTCCCGGTAACTCAGGACGAGAGAGTCAGATTGATGTCCAGCGCAGCTTCTTCCTCACTATAATTCAAATTCAGTGCAAGTTACATCTTCAGGACTTGGAGTTGAGATGGGCAACTTACTCACTTACTACTACTACTACTACTACTACTACTACTACTACTACTACTACTACTACTACTACTACTGCTACTACTACTACTACAACTACTACTACTTCTACTTCTATACTACTACTACTACTACTACTACTACTATTACTACTACTACTACTACTACTACTACTACTATCACTACTATTACTACTATCACTACTACTACTACTACTACTACTTCTACTTCTACTACTACTACTTCTACTACTACTACTACTACTATTACTACTAAACTACTACTACTACCACTACTACTACTACTACTACTACTGCTACTACTACTACTACAACTACTACTACTTCTACTTCTACTACTACTACTACTACTACTACAACTATTGCACTATCCTAGGCTACTCTTTCTGCCTCTCCTGATGTAACCATGTAATCGTATTTTCCTCTCACATTCTTCTGCGTTCGAGGTTTTACTGATCAGGCTAAATCTTCAGTCCTACCGCCAGGATGAAGTTCACAGTCCCATCTCCAGTATGAAGTCCACAGTCCTACCGCCAGGATTAAGTCCATATTCCTATCGCCAGTATGAAGTCCACAGTCATATCTCCAGTATGAAGTCCACAGTCATATCGCCAGTATGAAGTCCACAGTCATATCTCCAGTATGAAGTCCACAGTCATATCTCCAGTATGAAGTCCACAGTCCTATCAAGGTCTGAGCGGTGATCCCATAGTTTTTGTCTCAGTTTTGCTCCATCTGGCCAGCTCTGGCATCTTAGTTCTTCGTAGGCCGGGCATTCTTGGAGTACGTCTTCGGGAGTCTGGTCTTCTGTCCCATATGGACATTCATGTGCTTGGGAGTCTGGTCTTCTGTCCCACATGGACATTCATGTGCTTGGGAGACTGGTCTTCTGTCCCACATGGACATTCATGTGCTTGGGAGTCTGGTCTTCTGTCCCACATGGACATTCATGTGCTTGGGAGTCTGGTCTTCTGTCCCACATGGACATTCATGTGCTTTGGAGACTGGTCTTCTGTCCCACATGGACATTCATGTGCTTGGGAGTCTGGTCTTCTGTCCCACATGTACATTCATGTGCTTGGGAGTCTGGTCTTCTGTCCCACATGAACATTCATGTGCTTGGGAGATTTTGGGCCGATATAGGTGGCCCAGTAGTCTGCGGGGGCTCATTCTCATGCGGAAGATTGCAGTTTGTTGGTGTGATTGTAGCTGATGGATTGGGTCTGGTCTCACATTCAATTCTTCATTGATATGTAAATCTGCCTTTCCTTCTACTCCCCTGATGGTTCCAGATCAGAGTTTGCATAGCTTTGTTGGCTCTATTGCCATAGGCATGAATTCCCCATCGTGAACTGTCTCTTTATGCCCATTGCTCATCATGGGCATCTGTTTTCGAAAGACTGAAGTCTTCAATTGTATCGCCCTGGTCGTTTTCCATATTTCAGATCCATACAACAGCATCGACACTTGACAGACATTGAATTTCTGTCCTTGGCTTGAATCTTAATTTATTTGGATCTCCATATGTTGTTTAGTGTCAGGAACGTCCATCTTGCTTTTCCATTTCACTTTTTCCCATCTGCATCTCCCGATGTGTCAATTGTGCTGCCCAAACGGGTAAAGGCATCAACTTCTTCTAACAGCCAATCCCTCCAGCACCATTTTATTCGACTTTCTCTCTGCCCAGCTGCTATTTTCAATCCACCAAAAGCAGCTAATCTCCGAAGCTTTACTCTTCGGTTTATAGTCAATATCTCATAACTCTACAGTGTCATAGACCAGGTAAATGCATTGAAAATTCTTTTACAGAGGGAGGTGCAGTTATTTTTCGAAGTAAGTATTCTCCGTTTATCAGTGAACGCTATATTGGTCATTGCAATTTTAGTTCTTGTATCGTCATATCAAGACTAAATTACTCTTAATATTATACCCAAAGGGACACTTTCAAGGTTAAAGGTTAAAGGTTACAATCGCCTTCATCGCTACGGGTTTCCTCCAAAATGGCTCAGTCTCTCTCAGCAGAAAGGCAGCCCTCCTGCCGAGAGCTTTGTACAAAGCACGAACTTCGTAGCTCAAGCGATGAACCCAGGGATCTCCAGCGATGAACCCAGGGATCTCCAGCGATGAACCCAGGGATCTCCAGCGATGAACCCAGGGATCTACAGCGATGAACCCAGGGATCTCTAGCGATGAACCAAGGGATCTCCAGGGATGAACGCAGGGATCTCCAGCGATGAGCTCAGGGATCTCCATCGATGAACCCAGGGATCTACAGCGATGAACCCAGGGATCTCCACAGATGAACCCAGGGATCTCAAGCGATGAACCAAAGGATCTCCAGCGATGAACCCAGGGATCTCCAGCGAAGAACCCAGGGATCTCCACCGATGAACCCAGGGATCTCCACCGATGAACCCAGGGATCTACAGCGATGAACCTGGGATCTCTAGAGATGAACCAAGGGATCTCCTGGGATGAACGCAGGGATCTCCAGCGATGAGCTCAGGGATCTCCATCGATGAACCCAGGGATCTTCAGCAATGAACCCAGGGATCTCCACCGATGAACCCAGGGATCTTCGAAAAAACGTTGTCCTCATGAAACGGCCGTCGCAGCTTGAAATAGAACCCCGACCATCTGAACACGAGGCAAACGGCTTGATCACTTCGCCACGGAGACCCCAAAGGGACACTTCACAGGAGCAAGAAAGTATTGAAGAGATACGGTTGACTAGACACATGTTGTTCAGACATGAGGGGGACAACCATTGCGAGAGACAGAAACATGGAGGCCTGATAAACGAATGTATCAACAAACGATTCACAATACAATAATTCAGGCGTGGGGATCAATAGGGTGAGCAGCGCACGAGCTGCAGCGAACACCGACCCATAACTGACTGCTAGCGTCAGGGCTTGCGAACCAGAACTGCCAAGACCCTTCTACACCTCCACGCGGTGATCCTGGATAACAGGCTGCAGCAAAACAGACTGGCTAAGGAGAAGGGATCATAGAGGGAATGCTAACCCGGTACTAAAAAAATGCTTGCTGAAGTCAGATGTGTTGGACCGAAAGGTGCAAATATCGCAGCCAAGCTGTAAACTACGACAAAACGCATTCCATTCTCTGGACTACATTCTGCTACTTAAGTCCTTTCAGGGTTTAGTAGCGGGAGATTGAGAACGAACGAAGCCACGAAGCCATATGGCCATCCAAAATCCCAAAGGCAACAACAACCACCCGAAAATAACAGATCAAAGCATCATTCTTCGACCTCGCATTCAACACATACAACTTAACAGCCACTTGAACAGAATCCATCCAGAACATACTCCAGATTGCCGGCTGTGCACAAATCCCTATCAAACTGTTCAACCTCATTTTTGTGAATGTCCAGCGCTTGCCAGTGTTAGGAAAGAGCATCTTCCTCAAAGACCAGGCAAATGGAAAACTTTTTACGAAACGAAACATCTCACAAACACTTGCAGATACCACTATATGGCATTGGGCCAAGGGGCAGGAGCGTACAGGCTGCTGGATCAATGACCAGCCAAGCAACAAACCAGCCAACTAATTAACTAACCAGGCAACTAATTAACTAACCAGCCAACTAATTAACTAACCAGCCAACTAATTAACTAACCAGCCAACTAATTAACTAACCAGCCAACTAATTAACTAACCAGCCAACTAATTAACTAACCAGCCAACTAATTAACCAACCAGCCAACTAACAAACCAGCCAACTAATTAACCAACCAGCCAACTAACAAACTAGCCAACTAGCTAACTAACCAACCAGCCAACTGACCAGCAAACCAACCAACATCAGGCAGGTGAACCTTTCACATTTCCTTCCAATAACTTTTCCAGCAAGCAGTTGACTTTTGATGTGCCGAAAATACGACTTAAGTGCCAGTCCGTTTATCAATTCTCTTTGTACCCATAATATCTCAAATGCTTCCTTATATTTTTTTCTTTTCATTCCATAAGATAGGCCCTATTTTTCTATTAATGCACACTTGTAAGGCAATATTTCTCATCTCTTATCGTCTTGTTCCATGCCCTCATTTCTAGATCATGCAGTACAGGCCAGTAGATATAACACACGGATTTCCAAGATCTTAACACTGAATTTATGCTACTCCAATGACGCTCTAAGTTTTGGAAAAAAATAAAAATAATAATAAAAATAAAAAGAAGACGAAGAAGAGAAACCAGAAGAAGACGAAGAAGGTCATGTAGAGGACGAAAAATAATAATAATAATAAGAAGAAGAGCTCGTTAAACGAGAAATTACAAAACGTGAATTGAAAAGTTTACTGTCTTTGTGTTTCTTGTGTCATAATTCTAAGACTTTTAATTTGGTTCATTAACTGATTGATTGATTTGACTGATTGATTGATTGACTGATTGATTGCTTGACTGATTGATTGATTTGACTGATTGATTGAATGACTGTTTACTTTATTGACTGATTGATTGATTTGACTGTTTAATTTATTGACTGATTGATTGATTGACTGTTTAATTTATTGACTGATTGATTGATTGACTGTTTAATTTATTGACTGATTGATTGATTTAACTGATTGATTGATTGACTGTTTAATTTATTGACTGATTGATTTTTTGACTGGTTGATTAATTTGACTGATTGATTGATTGACTGTTTAATTTATTGCCTGATTGATTGAGTTGACTGATTAATTGATTGACTGTTTAATTTATTGACTGGTTGATTGATTTGACTGATTGATTGATTGACTGTTTAATTTATTGACTGATTGATTGATCGATCGATTAATAGACTCCATGATTAGTACTTTCACGCCAAGAGAAGTCTTGGGTCAGCTGGCCTGCATACAGGAAGCATGTGCACACAAATATCAACAATCATTGTCATAGGAACGTTCGTTGCATGATGAAGTTGCTATGCATTATACACAACACACTTTACTCGTCCTTTACGACAAGCGAGGCATGTTTCAGTGGTTCTATTCTGTACAAACCGGGTACCACTTCGAACAGATCTTTACTATACTTTATTTTCATTTCAGTACGACCCATTGAAATTGTTCAGGGTTAGTAGAGAAGGGAAACTATTTCTCAACCAGGATTGCGACTTTGACGGAGGATGTAAATACTTTCTTCTCAATGTCACCGTCGGGGTATGATTATCTGGTGTATACAATGTTATTGTTTGTTATTATTTTATCAACCCGTGGGTGTGTAGAAGGGTCTTAACTTAACTTAACTAAACCTAATTCAACTTAACGTCTTTATACTGGTTTACAAGACTCTGAAGTCTGTATACAACCAGTTTCATTTACATTACTTTGCTCTAAAAGCTATGCGCATCCAATTTATTATTAAATACATTAATTGTTCCTGCCTCCACTACCTCCCGTGGCAATGCATTCCAAGCATTCATCACTCTCTGACTAAAAACATATTTCCTAATATCTAATCTGGACTTCTCTTTAATTAATTTGTATCTATGCCCTCTTGTTGTTGTGGGTGGCATTATTTAGAAAAAAACTTGTTATAGTCTAATTTATCCATTCTCTGATCCTTACAAACCTGTATTAAGTCACCTCGAATTCTTCTTTCTACTAGACACTGTAAGCCCGTTTTTCTGAGTCTTGGAAGCTCTGATTCGCTGGCCCTAACGCTAGCAGCCAGCTTTGGATCGCCGACAGCTGCAAATCATGCACTACCTAGCAGATTTATCCCAGTAACTCTAACAAAGGCAGCAGTCAACTCGAGGCTCTGTACACTTCCATACAGTTGTTACGGAAGTACTCTGGTCGCTGACACGTGCAGGACCTTGAACGAATTGCATGATGGACAGGTCTGCAACAGGTCTTACGCTGTTGTGTGAACTGTGCCAGTTAGAAATTATCGTAGCGTCAATCTTGAACGTATTATAAAGATGGCATCTCACTGATTGATGGCAATCCTTCAACCACTCGAGCTTACAACGACCAAATGAACAACAAACTTCGTCAAAGAACGACATTTTGAGTTCCCCTATGCATCTCTTTGGCATAAATACACGGGCAACTGGCCTAAACTTTGCACGTTGTCCAATTCTTTCCCCCCCGTATACATTTGTTTGACACTTGGTCAGTTAATAATTTGTATTTAACAAAAATTGTACGTGTTTGCCTCACTAGTTTCTACTGGCGGAGGCGCGCCTATTCCACCCTAGGTCGTAGTCAATTAGGCGATATTAAGACGCATAAACCAGTGCTTGGATGTATGTGGGCTTCTGTATGTACCTATGCTAGGTTTGTGCGCCATCAGAAGCCAGCCCAACCAAAGTACAAAGGGAAGGGCCTCACCCTGAAGGCGCGTGTGAAAGTTGTGCAAGAGTGTGACTGTAGAACAGAGTCAAATGAAACAGTGAGGTAAGAAGAGAGAAGGAGGAGAGTCCAAGATATCAATCCTTCACGTCAGTTAAGAACTAAGACTTTTACGTCTTAAATATCCACAGCAAGACAACGGCTTAGAAAGCTATGGGATTATAAGTATTCATGTTATCAACTTGAACGATAACTCACCTGTGTTCTTCTACCTCGGTTGCTCGTGGGGCTGCATAGATAGCCATTACATTGTGATTATCAGCGGATGCTATACGGTGAGTAGAATTCCTCTTTTCCTGTCAGCCTAGGAGGTTCATGGGGAATCACATCTCGCTGTTTTGTGAGTTACGTTGCGTACCCAACGATAATGTTGAAGTTCCTCTTATACGAGATGCATGGATTTTGCTGTTTTTCTTCATCATCTTCTTCTTCTTCTTCTTTTTCTTCTTCTTCTTCTTCTTCTTCATCATCTTCTTCTTTTTCTTCTTCTTCTTCTTCTTCTTCTTCTTCTTCTTCTTCTTCTTCTTCTTCATCTTCATCTTCTTCTTCTTCTTCTTTTGTTTCTTTTTCTTCATCTTTTTCTTCTTGTTCTTCTTCTTACTCCTCCTCCTCTTCTTCTTCTTCTTCTTCTTCTTCTTCTTTTTCTTCTTCTTCTTCTTTTTCTTCTTCTTCTTCTTCTTCTTTTTCTTCTTCTTCTTTCTTCTTCTTCTTCTTTTTCTTCGCCTTCTTCTTCTTCTTCTTCTTTTCTTCTTCTTCTTCTTCTTCTTCTTCTTCTTCTTCTTCTTCTTCTTCATCTTCATCTTCTTCTTCTTCTTCTTTTGTTTCTTTTTCTTCATCTTTTTCTTCTTGTTCTTCTTCTTACTCCTCCTCCTCTTCTTCTTCTTCTTCTTTTTCATCTACATCTTCTTCTTCTTCTTTTTCCTCTTCTTCTTTTTCTTCTTCTTCTTTTTCTTCTTCTTCTTCTTCTTCTTCTTCTTCTTTTTCTTCTTCTTCTTCTTCTTCTTTTTCTTCTTCTTCTTCTTCTTTTTCTTCTTCTTCTTCTTTTTCTTATCCTTCTTCTTCTTCTTCTTTTCTTCTTCTTCTTCTTCTTCATCTGCTTCTTCTTCTTCTTCTTTTGTTTCTTCTTCTTCATCTTTTTCTTCTTGTTCTTGTTCTTACTCCTCCTCCTCCTCTTCTTCTTATTCTTTTTCTTCTTCTTCTTCTTTTTCATCTACATCTTCTTCTTCTTCTTTTTCTTCTTCTTCTTCTTCTTCTTCTTCTTCTTCTTCTTCTTTTTCTTCATGTTCTTCGTCTTACTCCTCCTCCTCTTCTTCTTCCTTTTCCCTCCTTCCTATATCATGTAGTATTCTCAAAATGACTCATTTCTTCCTTCATCCTAATATTATAATCTATTATTATTATTACTATTATAACTATTATTGTTTTTATTAATATAACTGTTATTGTGCAGGGAACAATATACGAGTACATTTACGGGCCAATCAGCGCTATTGACCCGGATGACGAGACAGTTCTCTACAGATTTATCCATTGTAAGTTTCTTTCTCTCTCTCTCTCTCT
>JAVGWX010000019.1:50389823-50407323 GCA_036924085.1 Ariolimax columbianus
TTAGCACGTCCACTCACTGTTCTTATGAGAGATTAATTGTAGAGCAACTTTGTGAAGAGATAGAGCAGCTTTGTGAAGAGATTGAGCACCTTTGTGAAGAGATAGAGCAACTTTGTGAAGAGATAGAGCAAGTTTGTGAAGAGATAGAGCAGCTTCGTGAAGAGATTGAGCAGCTTTGTGAAGAGATAGAGCAGCTTTGTGAAGAGATAGAGCAACTTTGTGAAGAGATTGAGCAGCTTTGTGAAGCGATATAGCAGCTTTGTGAAGAGATAAAGCAACTTTGTGAAGAGATTGAGCAGCTTTGTGAAGCGATATAGCAGCTTTGTGAAGAGATAGAGCAACTTTGTGAAGAGATAGAGCAGCTTTGTGAAGAGATTGAGCAGCTTTGTGAAGAGATAGAGTAGCTTTGTGAAGAGATTGAGCAGCTTTGTGAAAAGATAGAGAAACTTTGTGAAGAGATTGAGCAGCTTTGTGAAGAGATTGAGCAGCTTTGTGAAAAGATAGAGCAACTTTGTGAAGAGATTGAGCAGCTTTGTGAGATCATTTATATAGAATAACTTTGCGAAAGAGATACTATTTATAAAGTTATAATTCAAAGAGCAATTTTGTGAAGAAGGAATATTTGTAGAGCTCCCGGGTCGACCCAGCCTTAAATGGCGACCGGCGTGATGCTGACCACATCATCCGCCAAGTCCCATGGGTTACAAAATAATATGGGCCCAACACCATATTTCCTATGTGCCGGATGGCTTTACTTTTTACTTAACTAACTGTGAATATAATATTTATAGAGCAACTTTGGGATACGAATATTTATAGAGCAACTTTGTGAAGAGCATATTTATAGAGCATTTTTGTGAAGAGCATATTTATAGAGCAACTTTGTGAAGAGCATATTTATAGAGCAACTTTGTGACGAGAATATTTATAGAGCAACTTTATCAATTATTTATAGGGTGATTTGGCGATAAAGAATATATTTAGAGCAATGTGATACATATTTTTGTAGAGCGACTTTGTGATGATAATAATTGCAGTGCAACTTTATCAAGTTACTCATAGGGCAACTGTGTGAAAAGAATATTTATAGAACAACTTTATCAAGATATTTATACAGCAACCTTGATAAGATAATATTTGAAAAACAACTTTGTCAGGACATTCTTAGAGCAACTTCATAACAATACATTTATAGATCAACTTTATAACGATATATATATATATATATATATATATATATATATATATATATATATATATATATATATATATATATATATAGATCAACATTATAACAATATATATCAACTTTATAACAATATATATAGATCAACTTTATAACGATATATATAGACAGTAACGTTTTAACGATATAAATAGAGCAAATTTATAACGATATATATATATATATATATATATATATATATATATATATATATATATATATATATATATATATATATATATATATGATAATATAATCCCTTTAGCACTGAGTCTGTTATAACTGATTTGGGTTTTGTTTGCAGGGTTAGGCCGTGTTGCTTTCTGTCTCTCATTAACGGCGGCCTTAATTATGTACTGCAGTGTGCTTTGAACTTTTTCCTGCATCCTTGTGGGAGGACTTCCTCTGCCGATCGGAGCAATGCAGTAGTGGTTTTACTATAGACTACGTCTATATCCTGCGTCATGTCGATGTCCGCGAAACGTTGGCGTACTTGTCTCCTGAAAAACTGCCAGTCTGCCTTTTTGTAATTCCATGGGAGGGATGATATTTGGTTTCTTACTGTCTATCTGGTGTTGGTGATCTCCAGGAGTATTGGTCTGTGGTCACTCCCTGGTGTTGGTGATCTCCAGGAGTATTGGTCTGTGGTCACTCTCTGGTGTTGGTGATCTCCAGGAGTATTGGTCTGTGGTCACTCCCTGGTGTTGGTCTGTGGTCACTCTCTGATGTTGGTCTGTGGTCACTCTCTAGTGTTGGTCTGTGGTCACTCCCTGGTGTTGGTCTGTGGTCACTCCCTGCTGTTGGTCTGTGGTCACTCTCTGGTGTTGGTCTGTGGTCACTCTCTGGTGTTGGTCTGTGGTCTCTTCCTGGTGTTGGTCTGTGGTCACTCCCTGGTGTTGGTCTATGGTCACTCTCTGGTGTTGGTCTGTGGTCACTCCCTGGTGTTGGTCTGTGGTCACTCCCTGGTGTTGGTCTGTGGTCACTCTCTGGTGTTGGTCTGTGGTCACTCCCTGGTGTTGGTCTGTTGTCACTCCCTGGTGTTGGTCTGTGGTCACTCTCTGGTGTTGGTCTGTGGTCACTCCCTGGTGTTGATCTGTGGTCACTCCCTGGTGTTGGTCTGTGGTCACTCCCTGGTGTTGGTCTGTGGTCACTCCCTGGTGTTGGTCTGTGGTCACTCCCTGGTGTTGGTCTGTGGTCACTCTCTGGTGTTGGTCTGTGGTCACTCCCTGGTGTTGGTCTGTTGTCACTCCCTGGTGTTGGTCTGTGGTCCCTCCCTGGTGTTGGTCTGTTGTCACTCCCTGGTGTTGGTCTGTGGTCACTCCCTGGTGTTGGTCTGTGGTCACTCTCTGGTGTTGGTCTGTGGTCACTCCCTGGTGTTGATCTGTGGTCACTCCCTGGTGTTGGTCTGTGGTCACTCCCTGGTGTTGGTCTGTGGTCACTCCCTGGTGTTGGTCTGTGGTCACTCCCTGGTGTTGGTCTGTGGTCACTCCCTGGTGTTGGTCTGTGGTCACTCTCTGGTGTTGGTCTGTGGTCACTCCCTGGTGTTGGTCTGTTGTCACTCCCTGGTGTTGGTCTGTGGTCACTCCCTGGTGTTGATCTGTGGTCACTCTCTGGTGTTGGTCTGTGGTCACTCCCTGGTGTTGGTCTGTTGTCACTACCTGGTGTTGGTCTGTGGTCACTCCCTGGTGTTGGTCTGTGGTCACTCTCTGGTGTTGGTCTGTGGTCACTCCCTGGTGTTGGTCTGTGGTCACTCCCTGGTGTTGGTCTGTGGTCACTCCCTGGTGTTGGTCTGTGGTCACTCCCTGGTGTTGGTCTGTGGTCACTCCCGGGTGCATATCGACTGTTACAAGAGTGAGGTCAGGTCTGCTTTTGGTTCCACTGGCTCGATGGTGAAGTGTTGGTGGGGTATTGGCTTTCTGCAACAGGATGAGTGTGGTAGTATTAGTGAGATCCTCCATGTCTGCTCCTGTTGCGTTCCTATCTGTATAGTCCCAAAATGGGAGTCACCATTCAAGTCGACATAAATGAGCGGTCTTTTAAGGTCAGTAGTATGTGGAATCTGCAGTGTCAGGTGTGCTCTTTGTGGGTTGTATATTTTAAGTATGTTTTAGCGGTCTTCCCCCTATAACTTCCTGTAGTTCAGTTTCGTCATTGCTTTCAAGAACGGAAACCTCTGCCTGGATGTCTGGATAGGTGTCACTAATCCCTGACATTTGATGCACTTATATCTGTACACTGTAAAGCTTGTGATGTGGAAGGGGGTGTCCTTTGGCAGCATTGTTTCTTGGATGAGTGGCAGGTGGATTTTAAGATCCATTAGGAGCTTAGTCGGTTCTAGCTTTTTACTACCAATTCCTGATATGTTGAGGATGGGGTCCTGGTATGTTGAGGATGAGGTCCAGATATGTTGAGGATGGGGTGCTGGTATGTTAAGGATGGGGTCCTGATATTTTGAGGATGGGGTCCTGATATCTTGAGTTGAGCATGGGGTCCTGATATGTTGAGGATGGGGTCCTGATATGTTGAGGATGGGGTCCTGATATGTTGAAGATGGGGTCCTGGTATGTTGAGGATGGGGTCCTGATATGTTAAGGATGGGGTCCTAATATGTTGAGGATGGGGTCTTGATATGTTGAGGATGGGGTCCTGATATGTTGAGTTGAGCATGGGGTCCTGATATGTTGAGGATGGGGTCCTGATATGTAGGGGATGGGGTTCTGGTATGTTGAGGATGGGGTCCTGATAAGTTGAGGATGGGGTCCTAATATGTTGAGGATGGGGTCCTGATATGTTGAGGATGGGGTCCTGATTCGTTGAGTTGAGCATAGGTTCCTGATATGTTGAGAATGGGGTCCTGATATGTTGGGGATGGGGTCCTGATATGTTGAGGATGGGGTCCTGATATGTTGAGGATGGGGTCCTGGTATGTTGAGGATGGGGTCCTGATATGTTAAGGATGGGGTCCTGATATGTTGAGCATGGGGTCCTGATATGTTGAGCATGGGGTCCTGAAATGTTGAGGATGGGGTCCTGATATGTTGAGTTGAGCATAGGGTCCTGATATGTTGAATTGGAGAATGGGAGTGCTGGTTTGTTGAGGATGGGGTCCTGGTATGTTGAGGATGGGGTCCTGGTATGTTGATGATGGGGTCCTGGTATGTTGAGGATGGGGTCCTGCTATGTTGAGGATGGGGTCCTGGTATGTTGAGGATGGGGTCCTAGTATGTTTAGGATGGGGTTCTAGTATGTTGAGGATCGGGTCCTGGTATGCTGAGGATGGGGTCCTAGTATGTTGAGGATGGGGGTTCTTGTATGTTGAGGATGGGGGTTCTGGTATGTTGAGGATGGGGGTTCTTGTATGTTGAGGATGGGGTTCTGGTATGTTGAGGATGGGGTCCTAGTATGTTGAGGATGGGTCCTGGTATGTTGAGGATGGGTCCTAGTATGTTGAGGATGGGGTCCTGATATGTTGAGGATGGGTTCTTGGTATGTTGAGGATGGGGTTCTGGTATGTTGCGTTGGAGGATGGAGTTCTGATGTGTTGAGGATGGGGGTCCTGATATGTTGAGGATTGGGTCCTGGTATGTTGAGGATGGGATCCTGGTATGTTGAGGATGGAGGTCTGGTATGTTGAGGATGGGGTCCTGATATGTTGAGGATTGGGTCCTGGTATGTTGAGGATGGGATCCTGGTATGTTGAGGATGGAGGTCTGGTATGTTGAGGATGGGGGTCCTGATATGTTGAGGATTGGGTCCTGGTATGTTGAGGATGGGATCCTGGTATGTTGAGGATGGAGGTCTGGTATGTTGAGGATGGGGTCCTGATATGTTGAGTTGAGGATGGGGTCCTGGTATGTTGAGTTGAGGATGGGGTCCTGATATATTGAGTTGAGGATGGGGTCCTGGTAGGTTGAGCTGGAGGATTGGGTCCTGGTATGTTGATTTGAGGATAGGGTCCTGATATGTTGAGTTGAGGATGGGGTCCTGGTAGGTTGAGCTGGAAGATGAGGTCCTGGTATGTTGAGTTGAGGATAGGGTCCTGATATGTTGAGTTGAGGATGGGACCCTGGTATGTTGAGTTGAGGATGGGGTCGTGATATGTTGAGTTGAGGATGGGGTCCTGGTATGATGAGTTGAGGATGAGGTCCTGTTATGTTGAGTTGGAGGATGGGGTCCTGGTATGTTGAGCTGGAGGATGCGTAGTGAGTGTATGTTACTTAGGGCCCTGGTAGCATGCTTGTTACTGCTTCCCACAGAAGTGGTTGAGCAGAGCGGACCTTGGTAACAGAGGCTACGTCAGATCTAGCATAACGTCTCTTGTTATAGAGGCACCATGTTATAGAGGCACCATGTTTTAGAGGCACCATGTTATAGAGGCACCATGTTATAGAGGCACCATGTTATAGAGGTACCATGGTTACGTATGGGGAAGGTGGGTGGGGGGGGGGGGGGTTATAGACGGATCTTTCGAGTATCCACGAAGGAAGGCAGTCCAGTGTGTTGGTGTCCCAGGATCCATTGTTCTGCATCACCTCGTCATCAGTGGGGATACATGATATAGGACAATAAGTAAAGAACGAGACATGAATACATTTCATCCAAGATGTGGGGATGGATTTGTGCAGCCCAGAGCATGTACCACTCGATGGTGGGTTCTGCAATTACACATATATGGCACCGCCTGCTCTTCATTCCTCTTGTCTGGCCCCTCTTCAAGGACTTGTTCCGTTTAGGTGACCCTACCAGGAGTAAAACTCCCACCGACATAGCTCCTTAGATCTTTGGGACGTGCAGGCTGTCCAGCCTCAGCGAGCTTGGATCTTTAGGACGTGCAGGCTGTCCAACCTCAGCGAGCTTGGATCTTTGGGACGTGCAAGCTGTCCAACCTCAGCGAGCTTGGATCTTTGGGACGTGCAAGCTGTCCAACCTCAGCGAGCTTGGATCTTTGGGACGTGCAGGCTGTCCAACCTCAGCGAGCTTGGATCTTTGGGACGTGCAAGCTGTCCAACCTCAGCGAGCTTGGATCTTTGGGACGTGCAAGCTGTCCAACCTCCGCGAGCTTGGATCTTTGGGACGTGCAAGCTGTCCAACCTCAGCGAGCTTGGATCTTTGGGACGTGCAAGCTGTCCAACCTCAGCGAGCTTGGATCTTTGGGACGTGCAGGCTGTCCAACCTCAGCGAGCTTGGATCTTTGGGACGTGCAGGCTGTCCAACCTCAGCGAGCTTGGATCTTTGGGACGTGCAAGCTGTCCAACCTCAGCGAGCTTGGATCTTTGGGACGTGCAGGCTGTCCAACCTCAGCGAGCTTGGATCTTTGGGACGTGCAAGCTGTCCAACCTCAGCGAGCTTGGCTCTTTGGGACGTGCAAGCTGTCCAACCTCAGCGAGCTTGGATCTTTGGGACGTGCAAGCTGTCCAACCTCAGCGAGCTTGGATCTTTGGGACGTGCAGGCTGTCCAACCTCAGCGAGCTTGGATCTTTGGGACGTGCAAGCTGTCCAACCTCAGCGAGCTTGGATCTTTGGGACATGCAAGCTGTCCAACCTCAGCGAGCTTGGATCTTTGGGACGTGCAAGCTGTCCAACCTCAGCGAGCTTGGATCTTTGGGACGTGCAAGCTGTCCAACCTCAGCGAGCTTGGATCTTTGGGACGTGCAGGCTGTCCAACCTCAGCGAGCTTGGATCTGTGGGACGTGCAAGCTGTCCAACCTCAGCACGATGGTTTGCATATGGAGAGATGCTGGACATTGTAGATCTGATCTTATCCAAGTATTTCTAGACCTTGACCACATCATCACCTTCCATATCATCCACATGGATATACAGTGGATGCATGGACAATAAACACACATGGCAATGAAGGCTAGAAAAGAAGAGATGAGCCACTCAGAGCAACAGCTCATAAGAACACCAATCAAAGAAACCTTTCTGAAATAGATGAGCCATGGGGAACTTGAAGAGGCACGTCTACAAACATATGGTGATTCCCAACCCAAATTTTTTATCTATTTAATTTTTTATATATTTTATTTCTTTGTTGTGTTTGCGTTGGCCTTATTTTTTTATCCCCCAAGGTGGTGTGCGTTGCACTGGGGTTTTTATTTTGCGCCTGTCGGCCCAGTGCATCCGACTTCAGCATGCATTTTATGTAAGGGTCTGCTTCCTCCTTTATTTTCTAAGGGTTTGCTTCCCCGCGGTAACGGCCGGTGCTGTGATGGAGATCGAACCCAGCACCTTCGGTTTGTGAGCCGTGCAACTAAACCACTAGGCCACGCCGTCCCCGCTAACCCAAATGACTGTATCAATTAACTCGCATGATGAACCATACCACCTATTTCTGCCTGAGAGCAAAACACATCCCACGTGACAAGCACCTGAACAGAATCCAACCACAACCCACACCAGTGTGCCAGTTGTGTACACACCCATACAAAACCGTTGGTCATCATCTCTTTGAGTATTTGGCGCTCAACGATGTTAGGAAAATGCTTCCTCCTTCAGATAAATGGAACACCTTCTTTGGCACTAAACAACAACTAACAAGAAGCATGTGTAGATGCTGTTACATGACATTGGTCCGAAGGGCGAGAGCTGATCGGAAATGTTAGTCAAGGCTTGGTAAAAAAAGAAAACAGGAAAACAAAATAAATTGTTAGAATAGCATATATATATATATATATATATATATATATATATATATATATATATATATATATATATATATATATATATATACACACACACATATATACACATATATATAAATATAAATATAGTATTGAACAACTTTATAACGATATAAATAGAACAACTTTATAACTATATATACATATATATAGAGAGAAAATTTATAGCTATATATATATATAGAACAACTTTATAACTATATATATATAGAGCAACTTTATAGCTATATATATATAAACTTTATAACGATATGTATATATATATAGCAACTTTATAACTATATATAGATATATATATATATATATATATATATATATATATAACTAACTTTATAACTATATATGTAGAACAACTTTGTAACGATATATATATAGAACAACTTAATAACGGTATATATAGAATAACTTTATTTCGATATATATAGAGCAACTTTGTGATAAAAAAAACTTTTTAGGTTTTGTCAAGTTTTGTACATTGTTGTTTCCTTTGTCAGCTTCTCCCCCAACTGCAACCGAAGCTGTGAAGTTACATTTGAAAACTGCATCCGTAGCTATCAATAAACCGCTAAAAGATTTCAACATGAAGATCGTGGGATTTGTGGTTCAGGTTAGTATGTCTTTGATTTGGCTTGGCTTGGCTTAGTTCGTTCTCATTCTCCCGCTACCAAGCCTTGAAAGGGCTTGAGTAGCGGAATGTAGTCCAGAGAACGGAATGCGTTGTGTTGTAGTTTACAGCTTGACCGCGATATTTGCACCTTTCGGTCCAACACATCCGACTTCAGGAATCAATTTTTGAGTACCGGGTTAGCATTCCCTCTTCGATGTCTTCTCCTTGGCCAGTCTTCCCTGCTGCTACCTGTAATCCAGGATCACCACATGGATGTGTAGAAGGGTCTTGGCAGCTCTGGTTCGCTGGCTCTGACGCTAGCAGTCAGCTATGGGTCGCTGACCACTGCAACGCATGCGCTCGTCTTTCATTTGAATTGGCTGTAGTGGTTTCAATGTAGTGTATTGTCTTACAAAATAAATACCTTACCTTCACACCACACAGCTCCTGAAGGCTGAGCGGGCTTTATTTCAGTCTTTTAAATAGACGGTGTGTACTTCATCAGTTTGAAGTAAATATGGAATTGTAGTTTTGTTCTTTTCCATATGTAATGACAGCTATATTACCAGAGGGGGGTTAACCAATCTGAATAGACTCAAACACTAGAGCAAAGTAGACCCGCAGCCTGCTAGGCGCCATCTGTGCTGCTCTAAACAAACGACCTAACCATGGCTAGTGTTGCGCAATGTCACACAGTTAGTCGTCTCTTATGACACGCTCTATGTGAAGCCGTGGTGCTTTTCTTGTCTTTGTCGTATACATATACTCCAGCGGACCACATAGAATGCCACTTTTTCTTGTAATGAAAGTTAATTCCCTTTTCCATGTAAGTTATGTCCCTTGACCTTGTAATGATAGTTATGTCCCTTGTCTATGTAATGACAGTTATTTCACTTGTTCTTGTAATGATAGTTTTTGTTTTTGTCAAGTAACGATAGTTATTTCCTTGGTCCATGTACTAATAGTTATTTCCCTGTTCGGGGACAGCGTGGCCTAGTGGTTAAGTGACACGGCTCACAACCAGAAGGTGCTGGGTTCGATCCCCATCACAGCACCCGGCCATTACCCCGGGGAAGCAAACCCTTAGAAAATGCAGGAGGAAGCAGACCCTTACATAAAATGCATGCTGAAGTCGGATGCACTGGGCCGACAGGCGCAAAATAAAAACGCAGTGCCACGCACACCACCTTGGGGATTAAGGAAATGAGGCGAACGAAATACAATTTTTTTTTTTAAATTTCCCTTTTCCAGATAACAATAGTTATTTCACTGGTCCATGTAATAATAGTTATCGCCTTGTCCATATAATGATAATTATTTCCCTTGTTCATGTAATTAAAGTGATTTCCCTTGTCCATGTAATGACAGTTTTTTCTCTTGTTCATGTAATGAAAGTTATTTCCCTTGTCCATGTAATGAAAGCTATTTCCCTTGTCTATGTAATGAAAGTTATTTCCCTTGTCTATGTAATGAAAGTTATTTCCCTTGTTTTTGTAATGAAAGTTATTTCCCTTGTTAATGAAATGATAGTTATTTCCCTTGTCTATGTAATGAAAGTTATTTCCCTTGTCTATGTAATGAAAGTTATTTCCCTTGTCTATGTAATGAAAGTTATTTCCCTTGTTAATAAAATGGTAGTTATTTCCCTTGTCCTTATTCACTCGTGTGAGAAAGAACAAGACAGCATTAAAATACAGTAGGCAATTAACGAGAAAAAGGATAAATTGGACACACTCTTAGAAAGAAACTCAACAGGGAACAGGCATGAGCTGTATTTATGACCCATAAAGAAAAAGGCGAGTGGGAAGGCCAAGGAAAACATGGCGGCAAACCGTCGAGAAGAAAGTTAGTTCAATCTGGGTCTCGTGGCTAGAACTCAAGAAGACAGGCACATGCTAGAAACACTTGGTGTGCATATGTTGCGGACATATGTTCCATGGGGAGCCAGACGGATATATAATTATAAAGATATTCACTCATATGTGACATATGTAACTATCCCGCAGTATATATGACAATCTCTCTCTCGCTCTATCTCTCTCTCTCTCTCTCTCTCTCTCTCTCTCTCTCTCTCTAGCGTCTACTGACTCATATAATGCCTGTTCTGGAAAGCTGTTTTGCCAACCCTGTTGAATTCTTTAGTTGCCTAATTACCTTCAAGCTGGTTTTATTAGGGGGCACTGGCCAAGGCTTCTCATACGTTGTTCAAGGCCTAGGCCTGCCCATAAAGCTCTTAGGGCAAGAGGAGAGGTGACACAATTGTCTGGCGTTCAGGAGCCACGTAAAAAATGCAGGAGCTAGATATTGTACTGGATCAAATGGGTATGCTGAAAGGGGGAGAACTGCAGGAGGAAATACAACTCTGT
The DNA here is from genome assembly GCA_036924085.1 of Ariolimax columbianus. Taxonomy (NCBI): domain Eukaryota; kingdom Metazoa; phylum Mollusca; class Gastropoda; order Stylommatophora; family Arionidae; genus Ariolimax; species Ariolimax columbianus. The sequence goes on from JAVGWX010000019.1 coordinate 50,400,705, forward strand.
TCTGACAATGTGATGTTAGGCGCCATAGCGATATTTCTAGGCCATATAGCAGCCTGGTGCCATGCTTGGTCGTGCCATGGTTTTGGGATGCCGTCAGGGATTGGGATAAATAAAATATGGTTCTTAAAAAATATATGTATTCTATCCCAGGTTTTTGTGTGACTGCGTGGAAATTATGCAGGCCACACAAAGAGAGCCACGAAATAGTATGGAAAGGGAACTGATATGCCAGCTAAATAAACTCTCAGACCAAAATAAAATCACCCTCCAGTGGATTCCAGCTCACTGCGGCATACCTGGGAATGAATGGGCGGACATACTGGCCAGGGAGGGAAGACAAAGACAACAATTCACCCATTCAGTGTCACTGCCAGAAGTCAATGCACACATCTAAAACCATATAAACAACAGCGGATAGAGAGAACAAACAGTAAATACCCACATGACCCAATCAAAAGACCGAATAGGAAACAGTATACCACAATTTTCCGCCTCAGAACAAGTCATTGCAGACTAAATGCACACATACATAAAATGAAAGCAGCACAGACTGCACAATGCACATGTCAGAGAGGACCCCAGACTCCAGAACACATCCTGCAAATATATCCACTGCACCAAGGCTCCAGTGAGAAGACCTGGACCGAGGAAAGAAACATACAAGACAAACTGTGGGGAACCATTGAGGACCTGCGACTGACGTGTCACTTAATGGAGGCAGTCCATCTGGTGGCATAAATCGAGCATACGAAACCGAACGCAAAGAAGAAGATATTCCAGGCGTGAGGGAACGGAGACGCTAGTCCGATCAGGCACAACATACTGACCAGGACGTCGCATCAGGGTCAGGCACAACATACTGACCAGGACGTCGCGTCAGGGTCAGGCACAACATACTGACCAGAACGTCACATCAGGGTCAGGCACAAAATACTGACCAGGACGTCGCGTCAGGGTCAGGCACAACATACTGACCAGGACGTCGCATCAGGGTCATGCACAACATACTGACCAGGACGTCGCATCAAGGTCAGGCACAGTACGCTGACCAATACCACTATCTCTTTTCCCTGACAACATATGTTTTTAAGGCAGCCTCGCTGATGAGATGGGGGATCGACATGATCCCCGTAGTAGTGAGCGTCACGCAGATAAAGCCAAGCATAGCACAACCGCCTGGAGGACCACGGTCCACCTTCATCAGCATGCTCGGGATGTGAGAGAAGCTACTACAACTCGCCACTTAACGCCCTTTTCAGGGCGCACACAAAATTTAACTTTCTCATTGAGGGCATTCAACTGTTTTCTGGTTCTTTTTCTAATAATCCACGCCACTGCACTCCGGGCATACCCATAGGTGCTCAGTCTCGCTCTCATCAAATGGCGAAAGGAATGGATGCTGATGGTGCCTGTAGCTCGTCACTGGTTGTACACTCTCCTGCTCCGTTCTCTCATGCCCCCCCCCCCCCCGGCCCCCCTTTCCGCTCGAACCTCGCTTAATGTCGAAACTTTGCATTATGTGGATTGCTGTTTCATCTTTTGCGGGAAATAAACAACAAACAACAACAACAACATCCCAATTATAAACAGAAGCCGAGAAAGTCTCTTATATCTTAACGTTATTATTAGGTTGTATTTTCTAAGTGGTGACTGGTAGAAGGGGTTGAAAATTGGTCGTTTTTCATGACGACATGCGTTCAAATCCTTGTTAAAATATATAATTGTTTCTATCCGAGGAAATATAGCTTAGAATTTACACGGTAGAAGAGGAGCACCTAAGTTAGTAAGGAGGGGTAAGTTACTGTACACCTCACGTTAAAAGGGGAGCGCCTAAGTTAGTTAGGATGGTTAAGTTACTGTACACCTCACGGTAAAAGGGGAGCGCCTAAGTTAGTTAGGTTGGGTAAGTTACTGTTGACCTCACGGTAAAAGGGGAGCGCCTAAGTTAGTTAGGATGGGTAAGTTACTGTACACCTCACGGTAAAAGGGGAGCGCATAAGTTAGTTAGGATGGGTAAGTTACTGTTCACCTCACGGTAAAAGGGGGGCGCCTAAGTTAGTTAGGATGGGTAAGTTACTGTTCACCTCACGGTAAAAGGGGAGCGCCTAAGTTAGTTAGGATGGGTAAGTAAGACGCTAGTCCAATCAGGCACAACATACTAACCAGGACGTCGCGTCAGGGTCAGGTACTTCAGCTGGAGAAAGGCACTGCTACAGGGTCCTACCTCTGGTTCACGTCCTTCAACTGGAGACAAGCACTGCTACAGGGTCCTACCTCTGGATCACGTCCTTCAGCTGGAGACAGGCACTGCTACAGGGTCCTGCCTCTGGTTCACGTCCTTCAACTGGAGACAAGCACTGCTACAGGGTCCTGCCTCTGGTTCACGTCCTTCAACTGGAGACAAGCACTGCTACAGGGTCCTACCTCTGGATCACGTCCTTCAGCTGGAGACAGGCACTGCTACAGAAGCCGGGGAAACAATGTGGTGATTGTCAATGTAATTACTGGTGACAAACCTTGCATTGTAGTACCGCTAGGAGTATGCAGACTGACCTTCTTCATTACGCCTCAGGCTATATAAGAACAACTACATCCAATGATATGGCAGAGTACCGGCGTTGGTTAGGTTGTGTGTTTAGTGCAACATAGATGGCGCCTAACAAGCTGTGGGTCTACTTTGATTTAGTGTTTGAGTCTATGAAGATGGACTCGCACATCGGTTAACTACCGTCAGTGTCGCTTGTTCGAACGCATCAAAGTAATAAGCTGCTCGAGCCTAGCCCGAGAAGCAGAAATCCCTCCTCCGGGCTACATCCAGCTCACGCCGGAACTGGGACCTGCACAGGGGAATTTGGCCCTGAAGAAGTACAGGCCGACTAAGAACTAAAAACTAAGAACGAGGAACGAAGAACTAAGAACTTAGAACAAAGGAAAAAAACAAAAAAAAAGAACTAAGAACGAAGGACTAAGAACGAAGAACTAAGAACTAAGACCTGTTTCTGTTTCTGTTTCTAAGAATCGACGTCACTGCACTCCGGGCATACCCATAGGTGCTCAGTCTCTCTCATCAAATGGCGTAAGGTATGGATGATGATGGTCCCTGTAGCTCGCTGGTTGTACACGCTCCTGCTCCGTCCTCTCATGCTCCCCATTCCGCTCGAACCTCGTTTAATGTCGAAACTTTGCAATCTGGAAATTTCTGCTTCATCTATTGCGGTGTCCTCATCCAGCAGGAGGTCATTGATTGATTTCAAAATGTCACTTCTATCCATCACTAATGTGCCCATGATGGGAGTCCGTGAAGCCAAGATGGCAGCTCTTTCATTGTCCTGAACTCCAGCATGAGCAGGACAGTAGATCCATGTCAGCGATCCACTCGTACCTAAGCCATCCCTTCTGTACCTTCTGAAGTACGGCTTGCCCGTCTGTCACGATGACTGCCCTTGTTATAGAAGTCTCAGATATCCATTTCAGTGCTGAGGTCACTGCTTCCGTCTCCATTCTTATACTGGAGATTGTTGACATGTATGCCCTACTGCGCTCAGCAACGACCTCTCCTTAGTTCTTTTAGGTGAAACGCAAAGAACTAAAAACTAAGAACCAAGAACTAAAAACTAAGAACTAAGAACGAAAAACTAAGAAGTAAGAACTAAGAACTAAGAAGTAAGAACTAAGAACTACATCCAATTTCACGATAACATTAGTCTGAATCCCTAAACACGACAACAACTTCTCAAGACATATGTGTTTTTTGACCTCTCCATTTTTTGTTCCCCCGCTCCATGCCCATGCACACCTCGTTATTCTACAAAGCTTCCTCCTCGCAACATATCCGATCCATCTCTATCGCATCTTCTTAATCACCAACTGTAATAGCTCTTGTCCCATTATTAGTGGCTGAGTGGGTCGACTATTTGCTTCTAATGACAGAGGTTTCATGTTCAACCAATGATTTCCGACACGCTCGAGTTAGCCTAGCTGCAAATTGTACCCGGCTTACTGTTTGGGATAGACAAAACAACTGAGACGTAGTACACAAATATTTTTAGTAACTTTTAATTCCTTTTTCTTAAGGCTACATAATTGTCTTGAGTGAACCAGTGGTATCGAGGTAATATATTCGCCTCGGGTGCTGCAGATCTTGGGTTTGAAACCACGCTGGAGACCGACATTTGTTTACGTGAATCATCGCGGAAAAAGATTCCCAGATCTCTGAGTAGTTAAATCAGACACACAGGTGAAGTGGGGCGCACGTTAAAAATCCCTGGTAGAAATCGCGCAAAATTTAAGTTAAAAATCTACTCAAATTATTCAAGGGATTCTCGCCCCACAGTTAATATGTTGCAAAAAGGGGACTGTGTGGCCATAACAGCTGGTCTTGGTTATGTGGTTAGTGGAGCGGCATAGACGGCACCTAACAGGCTGCCAGTCTACGTTGTTCTCTTACGCTTCCACCCCCACCAATTCCAAAAAAAGACGATTATATATTCCAGGGGCTACCAACCTAACGGTTGCTAACAGACACATCGATTGACCTGGCAAGTCGCCAGCACATTTTTGCCTACCAAACAATATGAAACAAAGGAGTTCATAATAACCCGAGACGTCTACCCTACACAAGTTGACTGAAGAGGTCACACCTACCCTGGACATCTAACGGCCACAAGTGGACTGAAGAGGTCACACCTACCAAGGACGTCTAACGGCCACAAGTGAACTGAAGAGGTCACACCTACCAAGGACTTCTAACGGCAGAAGAGGCCACACCTACCCGGGACGTCTAACGTACACAAGTGGACTGAAGAGGCCACACCTACCCGGGACGTCTAACGACAGAAGTGGACTGAAGAGGCCACACCTACCCGGGACGTCTAACGACAGAAGAGGCCACACCTACCCGGGACGTCTAACGACAGAAGTGGACTGAAGAGGCCATACCTACCCGGGACGTCTAACGACACAAGTGGACTGAAGAGGCCACACCTACCCGGGACGTCCAACGACACAAGTGGACTGAAGAGGCCACACCTACCCGGGACGTCTAACGACAGAAGTGGACTAAAGAGGCCACACCTACCCGGGACGTCTAACGACACAAGTGGACTGAAGATAGATAGAAAATAGATGATCTTGACCCCTGTAAAAATGGTGCAGTGGAACAACAAGGTTTTCCACTCACTACAGGCATCAGGTTTTGCCTTCCAACTTGTAAATCAGTGAACGTAATTCAATAATATTTGACATAGACATGCTGTGAGCCGGTTGGACGACGAGGAACTATCTACTGGCTATTTTCAGTAGGATACAGCTACACGGGCCACCTCAAATGGTAGCATGACTGAAATTGTTCCCCTTTCTTCGAAGAACGTGTCATTTCTAAGTGATATTGTCTCCCCTTACCTGATTTATTCCTATTGGCGGTTCTCGTGCGTTAATTCACCTATTCTGAAATTGTGTACCATTCAATGACCACACGGGGTTTCGTACAAAAAATAATTACAAGCGTCTAGCTACAGGAGGCCAAAATGCTGTGATGTCCTGCAGAACATTGTCGAACGGGTCTAACTGACGGACTTTATTCCGATGTCGCCACAGAAACTCGCACATGTAGGAATCTATCATGTGTCTGTGTGTTCCGATTTGGTTAGGGTTAGGGTTAAGTGCCCTCTAACCATGTGCCAGAACGAACAGGAATGTCCTGCTGACATGTTCGACATCTCTAACGATCTTGGCGAACTGTGAGAGACGAAGTCATGACATGATTTTTTGCACACAGTCGAACGGTGTGTATAATTCGTCTTTCCTGCAACAACTGAACACAATTTATTTTCTTGCGTGTCAAGTGTAACAACTGCAATAAAGCGTACGGTGTTAGATCTGAGAATGACATGGACATAGGTTTTCCGCACGAATTGAAGACGCGCGAATTGAAAAGTAGGGTGCTTCGTGTGGCTACATTCTACTAAATTTGACCTATTATGATCCGTTGGTGAATTAACGCACAAGTACCGTATTGGCCACGTTGAAAGGAAAAGTATTTCTTAACAAGCAAAGGCATCTCATGGCACTACAGGAAAACATTCGGCGGGAAACTGAGTCTGAAACTCCTGATGTGTTGAAAAATACTTCCGTAATATGGATAGACGTGTGCAGGCATGTCAGGATGCTAATGGGGACCACTTGCAATATTTAACATGTGGTCATTGTGTTTCTCACAGCAAGGTACGTACCTGTCAAATTTGTATTGAATCACATTCATTGGTTTAAAAGTTATCAAAGAAAACCAGGGGCCAGTATCGAATTGGACATCCTGTTTTGTTATTTCTCGCTAAAAAAGACATTTGGGCCCCCATGGGAGAAGGGGTACATTAATAAACGTATTACTTGGAATCTAGGTATTCAAACATGCGTGTTTTTAATGTCTCCTGCCAGGTAGCCACTTAGGCTTTGCGTAGTAGGTATTTTATAACTTCCTGCGGCTTACTATGACTGGTGGAAGATACATATGATTTGAGTAGATTTTTAAATTGAATTTTTGAATTTTGTTCGGGCAGCGGACGTTAAGCCTACTCATTTTGATTTCTAACTGCCAAAGGATTTTTAACGTGCTCGACACTGT